>OU696590.1:417500-487500 GCA_916048095.2 Sacculina carcini
TCAGGGCCGTACTTAGGGCTGGACAAAGAGGGCACCTGCCCAGGGGCCTCCACATTTTAGGGGGCCTCAAAAAAGACCCAAAAAAGGTTATTTTGCAAACGTGATTAAGATGATAAAAATTCATTACTATCAGGATCGGCAATGATGGGTTACCGGTGCAGCTTACAGCGCCCCCAGGTGAGGCTTGCTTCGCTCGCCACCCGCCTCAAGCAGGGTAGTCTTCCACACATGGATTGCGTCCACATGCCTAGCTCCGATCCTGGTGCATATTTGCGCATTACTTCATACACCAAGTCTACTACACCAACTAACTTCAAGAGCCTACTAATGTTCTACCTGTTTGCACGTCCTGAATCCCAGAATGACACTTCCTCGAGCGATATGCCTGCTGGCAACGGCGTTGTCGGTGATCTGTACACTCGCCGCTCTGGCGCGGGCTAGCAATGTGCAGCAGCGGGCCCCGCATCCATACCGACCTCCAGGTGAGGATGCTGTAGGCTGGATGTGACAAGGTGGCTCACGATCATCGCTTCAAGTGGCTAGTTTTAGCCACTTTGATTATGAATCGTATAAGTGACAAGCACATTATCCCAGACAGTGTTTAATAAACCTTTTCAGTATTCAAATCAGCAGTCAGTTCTCGTAAACTTATGGCTTCTTGATAGCTGTGATGAAAAAGATAGAAATACTGACGACCATGCTTCGTTATTCAATGTACCATAAGCACAAAATAATCCAATGTCGGATACACAAAATATATGTAATATTATCTTATTAAATATTATTTTTGTGATTACTTCATGATTTTATTTGTGATATTCTTAGAAATTATAACAGTTCCAGGTCATATTGGTCGAGGCTGTTAACACTGTGTGGTGAAATGTTTGCAGGTGCGGGCTATTACAAGCTAAGATGTCCAGTGGGCTGGAGATGGGACGGCAGAAGATGTACAGGTCGGTGTGTATATGCAATTACGTCAGTAGTAGATGAAATAGTGGCCGAGGCAAGAGGGCAGGGGATTGTAGAAGTTGAACTCCCCCTTCTCCCCAAATAATGTGCCAAGCCTCCACTGAAACCTCCCCCCAAATACTGATCATGTACATTTCGTGTGCATTTGCTCATGCTCCGCCAAGCCCCAGCATCTGTTTCCTTAGTCCCGCCACCGTGCCAGTGTGCATGCACAAATATACGAGCGTGTGTGCATGTGGTCGTGATGGCAGACATTGACGAATGCGCCGCAGTTCGCCACGAATGCCGCAGTCCTCGTGTCGCCTGCCTCAACACTCTGGGCAGCTACAGATGCGTGTGCCTTGCAGGATTTACCGGCGATCATTACACCGTTGGCTGCAAGACTGGTTCGTGATTGCACTCCTAATATCTATCCAATAGATTAATTACATTCAGTGATATTAACGTATGGTTTTGAATTGAATGTCTGTTTTACTATTGTATGCTTAATAATATCCATAGTTCAATTCTAGTTTACGCAAAATCTCCATGCATGTTCCAACATGTTACTTGTCCACCATGTAAATTTACATATTTGTATGATCATATGCTACTAAATGGATAATTTAAACACGAATAAGCGTATAATTTCCGAAATACATTAAAATGTAATTACATACCGAAAACGATACAATGTTATTTATTAATGTATGACTGTTATATTGATTAATTGTAAGCGTTCATGCGATAATACGTGGCTGTTACAATAATCTATCAATTTGCTGGATAAATTATTTGTATTTCAATAATCACCATCTTTTGTTGTTTTACAGAAGAGGAATATTGTCGGACCGTGGTCTAAGCACAGCGAACTCACGACAAAACCTATATAAACACTATGGAATATATATATGTTAAATTATTTTCTATTCATTCCGTATCTGTGACAATGTTGACAATGTTGAAATTGAGAATACATTGTACACAATATAGAAAAATGTTTGTTTTTCAATTGATGATTTATTTCTGATGAATCACGCAAATTTTGTATGATGAATCATGCGTACCACTGGTACCACCAGTACCACTAGCATCACAGGTACAACTAGTGCCCTAGTATCACTAATACCACTAGTACCACTAGGTCAACCAGTATCACTAGTACCACTAGTTTCAATAGTAGTACGCGATCACAATCTAAGTGGTACGCCAAGTGGTAATGGTGTTGTGAGCAAAGTAATGCCGCGAAGTAACCAGCTAGTGGAGAAAAAGCAGTCCTCAAATTGAGCTGTTTTTTCAGTTGATGTATGTGTTCTACTGGTGCAATTATGTAAATAAAGTGACATTAGATCCAGCTGAGTTTCTATGGAACCAGGTGGTGCGCGACGACTGTACGACACCTTCAAGTGATAATCAATCATAAATAGACTGGGAGTCACTGTTCTTCAAACGTGGAAGGTATATTGAGTGAAGAAATATGTCTGTATATACTCGAGATATCAACGCTATTGCATGCGTTATTTGTGGTGTACGTCACTTGCTGTAGCATTCTTCTGTTTCATGTGTTTCGTTTTGACATTATCACAAAGTTTGCTGCATTAGCAAGAGTGAGGAAAAATCCACAATGCCGGTTCGAGTGTTGTTCTGCAGACCGTTATGGCTGGCGCACGCAATGCACATCAATGCCATGCACTGGCATATGTCCACTGCGTAAAAATGCCGTGGATTTTGCAATAGCTGTTATTGTTGTGTAGGCTGTTCTTGTGTGTTAAGTGTAAAACTGCGTCTTACTGGATACACCCATCATTATCACTGGTATATTTCACCACTGACATTGTGGTTGTTACGCTCCTCCTGAATGACGTGCTTTCCAGAAATGCCGGCTGTTAGCACACCTTTGTGCAAGCTGCAATACCAGTTCATTGCACGCATGGACAGTATTGGTGAGTGTGTGTGAGTGTGAGTCCGCACAAGTGTATTTGTATCGCCAGCATTGTGAAGGGTAAGTATAACACAAACTTAACATTGCCACATTATACACTTTATTATAGTCTCACATTATAAGTTTTCATTTTAATAATGGTAAACCACGATACTTTGACTGTATGTCGCAGTGACTTTTCCAGACATATTTTGCCAGCTTACGAAGAAAATACTACAAGGACAGGATAACATCTTAATTTCTCTTCAATGCATATCAAGTATAATGCAGTCGGTCTCAACCTTTCTCAGTGTTCGCACGGCTTTCAAATCAGCAGTCAGATCTCGCACCCTCATTATAACCGCAGTCAGATCTCGCACCCTCATTATAACCGCAGTCAGATCTCGCACCCTCATTATAACCGCAGTCAGATCTCGCACCCTCATTATAACCGCAGTCAGTTCTCGCACCACATGGATACGAAAATATACAGACGACGTAATAATTTTGTATTATTATTAAATATTCATTCATACAACTCCTTTAGGAGGATCAAGCAAAATTACGTTTTTCAGAAAAAATATAGTACATATGTTAAACATATAATTTCTTGAAATAATTACAGGAATGCTCGCACCTCCTAGGATCTAGGCTCGCACCTCCTAGGATCTAGGCTCGCAATCTCCTAGGGGTGTGATCAGCACCGGTTGATAACCCCTGATATAATGTATACTGAATCCAGTCGAACAATTCATAGTATACATCTGACGTTGTTAACTGATCTAAACGATAATTATAATTAGACGCATATAATTGACACTAGCAATATCACTCTCCATAAGACGTGAAACATCCTGTTGGACTATATATCTCACGCACAAACACACATACACACACACATACAAACACAAACACACACACACACTCGTCAAGTAGCATTTTATGTTTTTATAGGGCTTAAATTAGCTTGCTCAATCAACTCGTTCACATGATGAAAAATCCAGCCGAGTCCAGTGCTCAACTAGACGCCTTAGTGGCAACGTCTCGTTGGATATTTTCCATTGATATTCAAGAGTTATCATTGTTGTGAAATAACCGCGAAATTGGCACCACTGGCAACAGGAATCAGCGGAGCACTGTTCTGCCAGATTGTACCAGCACTCTGGTCTCCGCCAGCATGCCTTCCCAGCTCGGCCAAGCCGATTATGCTGTGTTTAGCGTGAGTATTGTGGGCGTTGTAGCTATTGGACTATTCAACGCATTGCGACATGGGCGCAATATCAGCGCTTCTGATCTGCTGATGGCTGAAGGCAAGATGCATCCGCTGCCTGTGGCTCTGTCGTTCACCGCCACCCTGCTGTCGTCCATTGTGTTCACAGGTGCTACGTTCTCAGTGCTCATCTACACTTATTACTGTTTTTATTATTATTATTAATTACAAGCAAATCCAGTAGCATAAGAAGAGTGCAAGCACTATTACCAACTTTATTTCCCCATGTACTGGAAGCTTACAAAAAGATGTGGAGAGAACGAGAGTTCGGAAAGTGAAGGTTTTGTCACGTGGAGGGGAGCTAATTGAGAATGAACCATAGAAATCAATGATAAATAAAAACGGTGCTTTTGGACCTTTCTCTTACTAATTTTTGTGGTCATTATTCAACTATTTAGATGAGCAGTGGTGTCGAGAAAAGAGGAATACTCTTATGGCAGTATGATTTTCACTGATCTTTTTCAAAAATGAGGCCCTCATCAATACTGAATCCTCATAAAATCCCCAATTGCGAATGAATAGCGATATGTGGGGAAATGAAAAATCGACTTGACAGATCAAATGAAGGCTCATGCTAGGATGGAAAACCAGGGAAATCTAGAGAATCCACAAGCCCACACCACGACCACCCCTCAAACACGACTTTCAACAACAACACTTGTTAAAACAACCATCTGCAATTGGTTTAGTGCAATTAATATGAGCAGAAACAAGTGTGCACGCTCTTCTACACAAATACACTCGGGAAACTTTATTCGTAATAATACTTGTCTGTGCTTATGCGTGAATGTGTGTGTTTGGTGCGGTGAATTTTGTCACTATCAGCCATTCCTGAGGAGGTATACCTTTATGGTGTGATGATATGGATCGCAACGGTCAGCGAGATTTTCGGAGCCCTCGTGGTTACTTTCTTCATCATTCCTGTCCTCTACAACAGCGGCGTGCAGTCGGTTTTTGAGTACCTCGACAAAAGGTGAGGGTTACGGCTGAACAGACATATTTACACTTTTATATACGCTGACAGATTTTATCAATCTGAATCATCGTCGTCAATTAGCGCCTCAAACGATCAATTAGGGCGATGATGAATGCATATGGCTGGTCTATAAAGAATTCAATAACAACACAACTCATGTAATGGGCAAATCAATCAATCACATATTTCTATAGCGCCCATCGAAGAACACAAGCGCGACAAACTACAACGAACATGGGAAAAGAACTAGATTAAACATGAAAACACCGCAAACACACACATACACAAAACAACATGCGGACAACTATAAGAGCCAACTACGATAGGAAGATACTATGACAGAAGCCACAAACTACAAAACCATATTCACAGTGCAATGCAAAACACGAAAAGCGGGAGAAGAACGAAAGTTAAGAGAAGGAAAGAAAAATAACTACAATAAAGAACCAAGGAATTACATCAAAACAAGCACAGCAAAAAATCTAAATCCAAGGAAGGAAACAGATAACCATGTACAATATAAGCAAACAATATAAACACCAAGGGTAAATACATCGAACTATAAGATTGACAGTGATAATTACAATGACAAGCATGCAACACGGAAAGAAAACAGGAGAGGAACAGAAGATATCAAAAAGAGGCGAATGCAGTTAGAAAGTGCGTAATTGGATCAAATGATAATTCATAAATATATCTACACAAAAAGGCAAACGAACGATAAGAAAGCGAAGAGGTGACGTGAGAGTTGAGAGAATTATAAAGACGGGGACTGCAGAAGGAAAAAGATTTGGAGGACCAAGATTATCCATTGAGCGCACGGGGACAGGATAAAGGAACGGGATGTCGTGAAGACGGATTTTCAGCGGGCGAAAGTAGCCCAGAAAGATAAACAGGTTGACAAGGATCATGCAATAACTTGTAAATTCAGCAACATACTTTGAATTTAATTCTAGAAATAATAGGGAGCCAACGAAATTCGAAGAGAAAGGGATAAGTATGGCGGTAGAAGGAAGGATGTAAAACAAAACGACAGGTTAGGTTGATATCACACTGTAAAAGTTTTAAGGATGATTTAGGACAGTTGAAATAGAGAGAGCTGCAGTAATCCAGTCTTGAAAATATTAGAGTATGAACAATATTAGAGCTTGATAGAGGAGGATCTATCTAGGCATGGACTAATAGGATAAAGATAACGTAGAATAAGGCAAACATTGAAGAAACATTGACTCAACAGAAACGATAAAAGAAAGCAGTGAATTGTATTATTTGAGATATATTCGCTTATTGCTTATTTTGAAAACAATTAGGTGATTTTAAATTATTTATGATGAATTATTATCAATACTTCAATAATAATTTAACATAATTTGTAGTAAATAAATTAAATGTGTTAAATGAATTACTAAATGAAACAAATAAATCAATTATTAGTGACTATATATGATAAATTAATATAAATTATTATTGTTATAATTCAGAAAGTGACGTGCATGTTTTGACGGTGCGGTGTCAGGTACTCTTGTTTCAGTCTGCGCCTGGTGTGTGCGGTAATATCGACTTTCCAAATGATCTTCTACATGTACTTGGTGCTGTTCACGAGTTCGGCAGCGGTCAGCATAATGCTGGGAATTTCACAGCACTGGGCAGTGATAATGCTGGGAGTTCTGACCACATTCTACACGGCACTGGTAACAACTGCCCTGTACCCCTACCACACTCAAGCAAGCAGCCCTGCCTCATTTAAGCCTCATTTCTCATTGTACCACTATCACACTGTACCACTATCACACTGTACCACTATCACACTGTATCACTATCACACTGTATCACTATCACACTCTACCACTATCACACTGTATCACTATCACACTGTACCACTATCACACTGTACCACTATCACACTGTACCACTATCAAACTGTATCACTATCACACTGTATCACTATCACACTGTACCACTATCACACTGTATCACTATCACACTGTACCACTATCACACTGTACCACTATCACACTGTACCACTATCACACTGTACCACTAACACACTGTATCACTATCACACTGTACCACTATCACACTGTACCACTAACACACTGTATCACTATCACACTGTACCACTATCACACTGTATCACTATCACACTGTATCACTATCACACTGTACCACTACCACACTGTATCACTATCACACTGTACCACTATCACACTGTACCACTATCACACTGTATCACTATCACACTGTACCACTAACACACTGTATCACTATCACACTGTACCACTATCACACTGTATCACTATCACACTGTACCTCTATCACACTGTACCACTATCACACTGTACCACTATCACACTGTATCACTATCACACTGTACCACTATCACACTGTATCACTATCACACTGTACCACTATCACACTGTATCACTATCACACTGTACCACTATCACACTGTATCACTATCACACTGTACCACTATCACACTGTACCACTATCACACTGTATCACTATCACACTGTACCACTATCACACTGTACCACTATCACACTGTACCACTATCACACTGTTCCACTATCACACTGTACCACTATCACACTGTACCACTATCACACTGTATCACTATCACACTGTACCACTATCACACTGTATCACTATCACACTGTATCACTATCACACTGTACCACTATCACACTGTATCACTATCACAATGTACCACTATCACACTGTATCACTATCACACTGTACCACTATCACAGTGTATCACTATCACACTGTATCACTATCACACTGTATCACTATCACACTGTACCACTATCACACTGTACCACTATCACACTGTACCACTATCACACTGTACCACTATCACACTGTATCACTATCACACTGTACCACTATCACACTGTATCACTATCACACTGTATAACTATCACACTGTACCACTATCACACTGTACCACTATCACACTGTATCACTATCACACTGTACCACTATCACACTGTATCACTATCACACTGTACCACTATCACACTGTATCACTATCACACTGTATCACTATCACACTGTATCACTATCACACTGTATCACTATCACACTGTATAACTATCACACTGTACCACTATCACACTGTATCACTATCACACTGTATCACTATCACACTGTATCACTATCACACTGTATCACTATCACACTGTACCACTATCACACTGTATCACTATCACACTGTATCACTATCACACTGTATCACTATCACACTGTACCACTATCACACTGTACCACTATCACACTGTACCACTATCACACTGTACCACTATCACACTGTACCACTATCACACTGTATCACTATCACACTGTATCACTATCACACTGTACCACTATCACACTGTACCACTATCACACTGTACCACTATCACACTGTATCACTATCACACTGTACCACTATCACACTGTATCACTATCACACTGTACCACTATCACACTGTACCACTATCACACTGTACCACTATCACACTGTACCACTATCACACTGTATCACTATCACACTGTACCACTATCACACTGTATCACTATCACACTGTATCACTATCACACAGTACCACTATCACACTGTACCACTATCACACTGTATCACTATCACACTGTATCACTATCACACTGTACCACTATCACACTGTACCACTATCACACTGTACCACTATCACACTGTATCACTATCACACTGTATCACTATCACACTGTACCACTATCACACTGTACCACTATCACACTGTACCACTATCACACTGTATCACTATCACACTGTACCACTATCACACTGTATCACTATCACACTGTACCACTATCACACTGTACCACTATCACACTGTACCACTATCACACTGTATCACTATCACACTGTACCACTATCACACTGTATCACTATCACACTGTATCACTATCACACAGTACCACTATCACACTGTACCACTATCACACTGTATCACTATCACACTGTATCACTATCACACTGTACCACTATCACACTGTACCACTATCACACTGTATCACTATCACACTGTATCACTATCACACTGTACTACTATCACACTGTACCACTATCACACTGTACCACTATCACACTGTATCACTATCACACTGTATCACTATCACACTGTACTACTATCACACTGTACCACTATCACACTGTACCACTATCACACTGTACCACTATCACACTGTACCACTATCACACTGTACCCGTGTCATTGACCATATACTCTATGATATATTGTGAATATTTTCTCTTCATTCTATTTTCTTGAATTGGTCATAGTTGTTTTATTGTTTTATATGGCTGGATTATGCTGTTTATTTTGCAAGCTTATTCAATATTCTCTATCTTACATATCCGAATCTCTGCTATTGAATCAGCGTTGTTTGCTTTTCATTTTTTACTTCATGTGCACGTGAGTTTCTTCTGTTCTTTCTGGTCTCATTTGTCATTTGTTAACACCGTTGTATTTTCGACATTCTTTGCTCTATTTGCGCTTGTGATTGTATTAGCACAGTAACAAATACATTAGTATATTTATTGACTAATTTAGCTGTCAGTAGATTTGTGCAACATATTAGTAATTCTGTGCACGTGCATGTTAGATTCATGTGCTTGAAGTATGATTCATCAACCTTCTTGTGTTGTGACCACACAATTCAGTGGAATCACTTGAGAATCACTTGAGAATTGTATGCTCATTATAATGCCAGTGATGGTTCAATAATAAGACGAAATTGATGCCAACTTGCATGAATTCATCATCAAATATTATATACATCACCAAACAACTGATAACTTTATTTATATTTATATATCTTTGTGTTTATTTTTCGGTAAATATCTACTTTTGAACCACAAATTGCAATGTATATTTTATTGTACTCTTGGCCTATTTTTTTGGTTGCATGAATTTGAAAATGTGTTAATTTTATTTCAGTGCTTGAGACAGGAATATTATCCTTACACCCTGCAAATGTGAAAGTGTGTTTCTTGTTATTCTATTTTTGTATGACAATATACTTGTTCAGTTGTAATAATGATATAAAAATAATCCAGACAAAACTTCTTGTCTTACCGTGCCGATGATGTTGAGGCGGATTTCTGACCGACAGGGTGGATTTCGAGGCGTCATATGGACCGACAATCTCCAGTACATCATAATGATTGCAGGATTGGTGGCGATGGTTGTGATTGGAACCATGGCGTCAGGTGGAATATCCCAGGCATTTTCTGTACTCTCGGAAGATGGTCGACTCCATCTGTTTGATTTCTCCGTCAACCCTTGGCAACGTCACAACTTCTGGAATCTGCTAGTGGGCGGGTCGTGTCAATTTGTGGCTCAGGGAGTCATGCAAGTGTCCTTCCAACGCTACAAAAGCCTTCCAACTTTAACACAGGCAAAATTGTTAGTGCAAATATGATTATATAGTGACCAATGTCACAGGAAATTATATCTTAATGATACCGTGATTATATAATGAGTAATGTATTAATACGTACCAGACGTGCGCTTTTCTACATTTACGAACGATTGTAGATATTTGGAACAAAATTGATGCACAAATAAAGAGAAACCATATTTGTTCAATGTTTTTCATTAAAAATTTGCTTAATTACTCCAGAATGTCCGGAAACCACATTATTACCTCTATTTAATTATACCTTCATATAATTTATTAATATAATTCATACATTTTAATACAAATTTACCTCTGGTCGATGCCAATACATTTTTGAGGTCACTGAGCTGGTTTTCAGAGTCACTGTGTTGGTTTTCAAGGTGACTGTGTAGGATTTTTTCTCTACAAACAGGAGCCTGTTGATATCAATTCCTATTCGTCTTCTGGTGATATCGCTGGCCGTGTTCACTGGACTGGTCATCTATTCCACGTACGAGCGCTGCAGTCCTTATGCATCCGGCAAAACGGTGCAAAACTACGTGAGTGAAATTTCTCGACGACTCGACAAGCTTTCATCTAATTGTGTTATATCTGTAGTAATAGCAAATGAGCATGCTACAGTAGCGGATCCAGAGTGCAATTTTGGGGGAGCTGAGCTAAGGATGAGTGACTAGGTAGCGTGTGAAGGTCACGACTTGGTTAAATAGGTTAAATGCCTAAGTGGCAGCTGCTACACGGGAAGAAGCCGAAGCTTATGAACACACAGGCGTGCCCCGTGCAGCTCGCTGCCACCGCAGAACCGACCCTCTCCACGCTATGGCGCCACAAGGACGTAAGACGTATTAGAGAGGGCCACCTCCCCAGAATGCATGGCACAACTCATGACTGATATCTGGTACCATTTACTGCTGGGTTGACAGGGGCTGTGGGATTGTAGAATTCGCCCAATGAAATTCTGCTCCGCCGGGTTTCGAACCACGGACCTCCCGCTTGTGAGGCGGGTGTGCTCACAACTGCACCACGGAGTCCAAAGGACATTTTTCAATGATATCCACCCACATTTACACACTCACACTATGCGCGATATTGTGAACCTCTTAGTTATGAGGAGTTGATGGAAACATTTTGGGGTCTTCAGCCCTCTGAGACCCCCTGGATCTGCCAGTGGCATGTTCTCAAATCATGTACAGTAAAATTTGAATGTGCGACATAGGTGGCACCTATAGCTGGTCGGATTTTGGGACAAATTTGGTGCTGTAAAAGTATATGAGCGAGCACTAAATATTGCTAGTTGTAATCCGCCTCGTAGCCGAGTGGCTAAAACGCACGCTTTGTGCACGAGAGGTCCAGGGTTCGGTTCCCTTGCGAGGTGAAACGGTGGAGTTCGTTTCTTGCCCAATTGTGATAACCCAATTGCCACATGGCGGGTTTCGTGTGCGTGCAGTCGTGCAGTTTTCTGTGTGCTGGCTGCGTGACTGCGAGATAACCCGTGTGTGTGTGTGTGGCGGCCGGACCTGCGGTGTGCCAGCCGGGACAGTGAGACTTTGCCCATGCAAAATTAGACGCGAACACAGCCTTCTCCACTGCTTTGTTCAAATGCGTAATTATATATATAGTTGTAATAATGGCAATGGCAAACGAATATGTAGTTAGCAATGGCGGCGCTAGGATTTATACGGTGGGGGGCTGAGGGGTACTAGGGAGAAAGGTGCGGGGATTAGCGAAACGTGTCGAACTATACTCGAAATGCTCACGGTGAGGATTTTCGGGGCACTTGGGGCTTGACATACTTTTGGGGGGATTCAGCCTTAACTAGCCTCCCTTAAAGCCACCACTGTATAAAGCTAAAGCTTGATAAAGCTAGTGAATAACCAGAAGCGCGGTGCTTGTGAATGTGTTGCAGTTGGTGGCATATTTCATCCAGGACCGACTGTCCCCGGTGCCGGCGCTGGCAGGATTGATCCTGGCTGCCATGGTTGCCGGCGCGCTCAGCACGATCTCCTCTGTGCTGATGGGCGTTGCCGGCGTGGTGTGGACTGACTTTGTGTGTCGTATAAGATTTATTCAACAACGCATTGGTAATGCAGATAACCGCCAGAGTCGCATCGTGCGGCTCATAGGTGTGTGGTGAATTCTACATGCCTTATATTAGTAGAGGCTGAGAGATTAGGCCAGTTATATTACAATATATTCACACCTAAACTGTGATATTCCAAAAAAACGAATTGCGATTTTACAAAAATAACCTAAAACTCCGTCAAATTGCATCATTAATGACTTTCAGTTCACGCTACACAAATTTATTCCTGTCAAATCTACTATGGCACTGTGAATTATGGCTTAGAAATATGGTTGTGGCGTTTTTCATATATATTGTACTTTCTTTTTCTTAAGTCATTCACAAGTGTCGTACATGTTTGTGTTTTTAAAAGCCGTTTCATGTGGCATACTGATGGTAGTGCTGACAATGTGTTTCAAGCCGACCACTACCATATTCATCTTGATGGTACCCCTGGGCGGGGCGTGTCTTGGCTCACTGCTTGGTGTCTATATGCTGGCAATGTTTGTTCGTTTCTCCAGAGGAAAGGTAAGTTCAGCTGGTCAACTAGACATGTCTCGTCTTGTTCCGCTTCTGTCAACGTAACTAATAGCACTGCCATTATCCGGCTTGACGTAGAATAATCATAATTGATACTTTCATTTTTGTATCAAATGCTGCTAGCACTGTATTTTGAACGCATCATGAATGGTCTCTTATAAATATTCAGCATGAGGGCAAAGTCATATTTTGAGGTTTTATGGCTGGAGGGTGTGTTCATGGCCCAAGCGAGGTCTTATTGGGTCCCTCCGAAAGCAATAATTTGGGCCTTCATTATAAATAAAGCACCATTATAATAGATGTCCGACTTTGTCAAAATGCAGTTACAGCAGCTCCTCGGTCTCCTGGGGACTTTCAGTACTTTTATACGCTAATTTATGATAAATTGAACACTCGGGTCCCCCCGGCCGGAGGGGGGCGTAGACTACTGCTCTACATGTGTTGTAATGATGTTGCTTGGTCGGTTTTCTTGGTTTGACTGGCTAGAGTGCGACCGTAGCGTTGCTGATTTCATTCAGCTTGATGTTGTGGATTGGACTGGGCAACATGGCCACTGTCAGACCCGAGAAACTGCCTCAGTACACCTCCTCGTGCGTGAATAATACTTCACCCGTGGCAGGGCCACTTGCACTGCCATCAACCGCCACTACGAACTCGAAAAGGCATAACATTGGATTTATCTCACTCTCGCCCTCATGTGATCCTTCTATGTTGTAAAAGAAACCAGAAGCTAAAATATATTACAGACAGGCGCGCGTGGGCATCACCGCCCCACGCGCGCCTACAAGACGTCACACTCCGATCGCACCACGAACAAGACTCCAAGCTCACACCGTGAAACACGGGAGCACACACACACACACACACACACGCACAGTCCTCACCCGCCGTAACAACCAATCAGCGGCGAGCTGGTCAATTGCTCGCCGCCGCGGGGCATGCATACTCGACAAGCACATACACACACACACACACACACACACACACACACACACACACACACACCGAAACAACTGCACACACTAACCGACACAGCTATACACACTCGCTCACACACTCTCTCACGCAATATACACGACCATATATCTCGCACGCAACCATACACGATCACATATAGACACACTAACACGTTCACGCACACACAATCTTTCACACACACACACTCTCTCTCTCACTGCACACGATCACACCACATATGTGAAAATTATTTGATACTCGTGACAACGTTTTTGAACAATGAAGTTGATGGCAAGAATGTGTGCGTGTGATTTTAAACGAGTTATAATATTTACATGCTGTGCCTGATATATATGTGTATAAAAAGGTTAAAAGTTAAAGGCGTAAGTGACAGCTGCTACACGGGAAGAGGTCGAAGCTTATGAACACACAGGTGTGCCTCGTACAGCTCGCTGCCACCGCAGAACCGACCCTCTCCACGCTATGGCGTCACAAGGACGTTTTTATCAATATGAATACCTTATTGAGAAATAATAACTTTATGTCAGAATAAAAGTAAGCACAGTATAATGTTCATATATGAATGATAATTTTGCCATCTTAATTTGATTCAGTATGTACAATATTACAATATGTATGTCTGTGTGTGTGTGTGCGTGAGTTTTGTTTTTTGATGTTCAGTTTTATGGAGGAGTATTTGTACGGTGTGTCGTACATGCTGGTCTGTCCTATCAGCTGTCTGCTAACATTCATTATTGGAATGATTCTCAGTCCACTGGAGTCCAAGATCATGGGTAAGCAGGCACAGTGATCTGCCCATTATCAACATGTTGAATTAAAGCATGGGCGTAGATCATGGGGGGTATGGGGGGTATATATACCCCCCGACTGGGGTATGAATATGCAATTATACCCCCCGACAATTCTGCTGAGTTCAATTCATTTGGCACATTGTCATCAAAATTAGCATAGCAAAATGTAACAATACGCGACAAATGTGTGTGTGTGTATGCAATTGTATTTAATATACTTTTCATGTTATAATTGAATAGGCATAACATAGTTTAGGGTCTCATGCAATTGTTCAACTGAGTCAACTATGAACACTAATGCATGATGGCTGTCATCCTTCGAGCCTCGACACAAATCTACGCCCATGAATTAATGTAATTTCTTCGCTTGAGCTTGGTAGATGATCTTTTATGTTGGAGCATGATATCGCATGTTATCTGACGTTACCTCATAACTCATGTGTGGCTTGTGTTTGAATTCACATGTATGTTGTCTTGTGGGAGCGATAGTATCATTTTGTATCACAAGACTTAATATGAATGAACTTCAACTTTGAAGATTAATCACTACTGATTTTCATTGATTCATAAACAGAGCTCTTCTGTAATATATTTTGTATGACAAGTCTGATTTTATAATGAGTTGCAATGTTTCTACGTTTGATAAACAATTCCCAACATTTGCATTATGTCATGACGCAAATGGTCTAATTTGTTTTTAACTCTGCCAAATTTAACTTCTGGAGGTGTAAATGCTGAATATGAGGCTCAAATTGTGGTGATTTACTGCTAGAACAGTAGCTCCCAACCTTTTTGTGATCGAGTACCACTGGAGGTCTCGTACAGTGGCGGCGAACCACCTGGTTCCACTCAGTTCGATCAGATATTATTTTATGTATATAATTGTACAAGTAGAACACATCAATAAATATAGAAAGTAAAACACAAAAAACAACCCAATGTGAGGACTTTATCTGCTTCTTCTCCACCAGCTGGTCAATGTGGGCCTGGTTTTGCTCACAACACATTAGAAAACATGCCCTCGTGCCATTGTTAATGCCCCTGGAAATGTTCTCGTACCACCTGGAAAAGTCTCACGTAACACAGGTTGGGAGCCACTGTGTTAGATGTATTGCAGTGTCACAGGAATCATATGTAGGCAATTACAAGACAACACGTGTGCATATGTTTGTACAGGTGCAGCAGATCAGCGGCCAGACACGAACCTGATGTTCTCTGCATCCTCCCTCTGCTGTTGTTCCCGCAAGCGAAGCACTAAAAGTCACCACGAGCAAGCAGCTACCAATGAACTTTCCGTAAATGCCTACCACAGTGGCGACTTTTCCTCCGGTACGTCGTATGGACAAGGCACCGGCACCGCCTTTTAAATCGCTCACAGCGCTTGATCTTGGCCGACGAATTTTTTGACACACTTCCCCTAATGGAATGATGGAGACATGATGCAATAAACCATGAGATGGCTCACTAGAAAAATACGATCTGTTTGTTTTGATTGAAAGTATAGGTTCTGGTTCAAATCGTTTGTTATGGCTCAAATTGTTATTTATGGTTCAAACTGTTTGTTCAAACTGTTTGATCAGACTGGTCATAGTTATTTTACCTTTTATTTGACCAACTTGTTGAGAGCATATTGCTGAATGCCTCGATTGTTGTTTATTTAAAATTCATCATCTGGGCTGATTTTAATGTTGATGATAATCAGAGCCGTTGCGAGTACTTAAGGCCCCCCCCGAAGGCAACACTTGGGGCCCCATTATAAATAAAGCACCAAATAATGAATTTATTCATTCGACATAAACTTATCATACAAGCATAGGTAAAATATCTTAGCAAAAAGGTAAATGACATACAAATTGAATAAGTAAGCGACCGATACACAGACGCACACGAATTAGGTCAGGTTAGTTAAATTAATGTACAAACCAATAGGTTAAACACAGCATATTCTACATCATATTCTCACAGCGCATAACAACACAGCCCAATGCACAACACAAATCACGCCTCAATACACAGCATAGTTTTGCACTATTAAAATCAGGCATTCATGGTTGTAAATGTCCATTAAGCATCAATGGAAGTATTTCCTCCTCAGTTTAGTGTCAGCGAACGTGTCTACCAATTTGTCGTAATCGAGAGACTTAGCAACAGCATGTTCAATTGATATTATTGCTAGCGCATTCAGTCGCTCATTTGACATGGACGACCTCATGATGTTTTTTATCAGTTTCATCCTGCTGAAGCTTCTCTCAGCACTGGCGACAGTTACAGGAGTTGCAAGCATAATTCTTAACCTAATACTGGTGTTAGGATAAATTTCAGTGAGGCTGTTTCTGCAAATGTAATCCAGAAAGTCTCTAGGATTGGTGAGAGAGTTGTTGCAGGCAGCAATGGTGAAACGACGAAGCTCCAACTCAAGTTCTGAAGCATTTACGAGTACTCGTATATCACCCATCGTCTTTTCGAAGTTTTCACAGTGCATGAGTAGCGTATTGTTGTCGATATACACATTTAACTGTGTCATATTGTAGAGAAATCCAAACAAATTCAGCCACTCAGACAATTGATTGAATCGAAAATTCAAAGATGATTTGATTTGGTCCATGACTGTTAGGAAGAACTGAGATCTGAAAATTTCTTCTTCGCGGAGAGGTACTTCATCTTCGCATTCGTAATCGAACATTGTCTTTTTCCGCCGAACTCTATTTTCAGGAAATATTGTCTCAATGTCCAACCGTTGAGCAATCTCTGATGCGACACGGTTGGCTGTAATAAACCCTTTCTCTCTGAATTTTTCAACAAACGATGCAGTAGCTGCTACCTCTGCCTGCAGCACATCTATTGTTGTTGATGATGATTGTATTAATTTGCTTGTTTTATTTACTTGAAATAATATTGCATGCCAAACGCAGATCGCGATCAGAAAGGGCCATTTATTCAGAGTCTCAAGTAGTGCACTCGCTTCCGTTGCTGTTATACCATCTTTTCGACTAACGGCATACTCTTTTAGCGATGTCAATGCTTAACAAACCTCCCTTTTGTGGTAGCGGAGCGGCTTGATTGCTTCGATTCGTGACTCCCACCTTGTATCTGAGAGTCCCTTTAGAGAAATTGGCATTTTCTTCTCTAGTATTACCCATCGATGGGGAGAAGAACTAAACAGCACATATAATCTGTTAATGACACCAAACAGATGTATGGCAAAGCTTGACGACTTAGCAGCATCGGCGACGACAAGGTTCCATGAATGAGAGCCACATGGACAAAACAATGCACGTTGATTCATTTTCAGTATACGAGCTTGCATACCTTTGTGTTTCCCGCTCATATTGGCTCCATGGTCATATGCCTGTCCTCTCATATCTGATATACTGACATTGAGTTGTTCAGCTTTACCAAGAAATGACTTCAGCAAACCCTCACCAGTTGTGTCGTGAACATTGAGAAAACCAAAAAACGCTTCCCTGATCTTGATGCTAGATCCGTTCATGCATTCAACGAATCGTAGAACGACTGACATTTGCTCTTTATGAGATACGTCTGGAGTGCATTCAAGAATCAACGAATAGTATTTCGCCTCTCTTACTGCCTTTACGTTCGCCTGATCAGCTGCTTTAGCAATCATGCAAATGAGCTCATTCTGTGTCTCAGGACTCAAGTAATGTATATGAGTTTTGTTGTTCATAACTCTGTCAGCAAGGCTTTCAAGAATAGGGTCATACTTTGAAAGCAGCTCAACCAAGCCAAGAAAATTTCCATTTGAATGCGCTCCAAGATGTTCTTCAGTCCCAAGAAATGCTCAATTTCTCTCTGATAGGAAAAGTACAATATCCACCAATCGCTTTAACACATCTCGCCAGAAATATCTATCTTTGAAGAATTTCCTCATAGTTATATTATCCATAGAAGTACCACCCTCAATTGTGGATCTGAGCTCAAACCACTTGCTCATGGATTCTTGGTGACATTTTCCACATTCATTGTGTTGTAATTTTTTTGAAAGTCCTTCCCATGTGGCTGTACCATTGCGCAAAGGAACGTCATTTGAACCAAAAAACATACAGGCGAAACAGTAGATTTTGTCGCTGCTGCGTGAATACATCAGCCATGAACGCTTCATTTTCTCACCGTTAGGTAACTGGCGGTTATAGTTGCTGGCGGTGAAACGGCGTTTAGACGCATCCACAGGAAAGCTGAACGTTTCGTCTTGAACGGGCGGACCGCGTTTGACAATATCACAGCGTTGTTTGTCTGAAATTTGATCCGGTGCAGGCCAGTCTGCTGGATCATTCGCCAGTGGTGAAAATCCACTGCACACTGGCTCTTCTGCATCATTCTTAGATTCACCTGCTTCTTCCAAGTCAGTGCAAACATCGAGAGTTGTCCATATAATTTGTGCCAGTCTCAGTGGATACACTTGAGGATGAAGGCTGTGCAAAATATGCTGTAACTTTGGGATGCTTGTCTTTTTCTTCTTGGGATGCCTTAGCGATCTTTTTTTCGCGGCCCCACTTTTGTATGTCCTCTTCATAATAAATTACTCAAAATAACACTCAAATCCAGACACCAGATCCGAATACAAGCCAGAACCCTATTCCGTTATGGTCATTGTCGAAATTATCTTGCAACTAGTGCAAGTGGTATAGAAAAATTCAGAAAAGACAGCTGCAGCATCAACAATAGAACAAATCAAGTTTCAGAACATTTTAATAAACCATTTACAGGTATCATCCAACAAAAAGCTATAATTACGCAACCAGTAGTACTATTCACTCAACTCACTAGCATGCGGTCTCGAGAAGCACCCACGTCGTGCACAACCATTGCAGAAAAGAAGATGAAGGATGAAAAATTGATTTAACGCAATCACACAATCACACTTTATCACACCGAGTAAACGCAACACTCAATATGCACACCGCGGGAATGAGCAAAAAACACCAAGAACAACGCACTGTTCACGCCGCCTAAACAATCACTCAACGCTTCTACACCCCGTTCACACTAACTCAGTGAACGCTCCCCAATAAGACTAAAGGCGTCAGCGTAACCCCCATTACACGTCCCATAATTCCCCCAGTTACATAGTCACCAACGCAGTACACACACACACACATACACACACACACATACACACACATACACACACATACACACACATACACACACATACACACACATACACACACACATACGCGACTTGTGCCTGAACGACCTGCGTTGCATATGCAGACCGACACACAGACACACCCACTCACAAGCGCTGCATCGTCTGCAAGCAAACGTTCAAATTCTCCGAACATCTCGCGCATCACTCGCTCTGGCGCCTCGGAAATAACAATACACTCACAAATAAAACAGCGATCACACAGTTTCAATCAGCAATCGATAGCCGTGTTTACAGTGAATCATGCCATTCAAATTCAACCAATTTAACCGAGACACTCGAACACACACTCGCGCAAGGGGGCCCCTCAACACTCGGGCCCCCCCGGCCGGGGGGTACGGGGGGCGGTTGCTACGGCTCTGATGATAATCTTGATGACGGTGTATATAATTTTTGCTAGAACTATAATCGCATATGCAAAATACATGTACTTTTACGATATTACGTACTCGACTGTAGTGTCGGAGCGATGGCGAGCGAATCTGAGATGTGGCTTGACTCACACGTATATTAAAACACGGACAAGTTAACGGAACGAGACCTACACCTAGACTGATTTGACTCTATAGCCTGACCCCGATTGTACCTTGCTGTCATACGTGCCTTCCTCTGATTGGTCCATTTCACAATCGTACGATACACGTCACAACATCGCGATACACGTCGCGCCATCTTTACAATCGCAATACAGTAAACCGCACATGATACAAGACACTACATCGACACTTGAATGTATGCCTGTCGTAATGTTATGTTTGAAAATTAGATCATGAAATTAATGTGAAAATGTTAAATATGGATACTTAGCAGTGGCGGCGCCAGGATTTTCCGATGGGGGGCTGAGGAGGCTAAGGAACAAGTTGTGGGGAATTGGTGAAACATTAAGAGCTACACTCGAACGCTGACTACATTGTTATAATAAGGGACTGGGACAATCAAGTAGGAGTACAATGTACCCCGGATATTAGAGACTTGTCAGGACTGGAGAAAAACATCTTATATTCGGGGTTCTCTTATATCCGGGGAAAGTACACGTTAAGCATAGAAGACGAGCCCGAAAGAAATACTCTCTTATAACCGGGGTTCTTATATAACCGGGGTACACTGTAATAAATATGTTATAACTATTTTAATAAATATTAATTAATGTATATACCACCTTTAGATTAAAACGATATGACATGCATTTAAGACAATGAATATTCATTTATAGTGGTAAGAAATGTTAATGTCCATGATCATGATTTTTGGGGGGACTTAAAGAGACTTGGTATATTTGGGAGGCCGCAACCCCCCACTGATTCTTAGAATATATATGCTTGAGAAGTTACTAATTATTTCAAAAATATGCATCATGGATGTGTATTGGAAGATATTATCCATGTTTAAAGGTTAAATACGTCTAGTGGCAGCTGCTACACGGTAACAAGTTGAAGCTTATGAACACACACAGGTGCGTCCCGTGCAGCTCGCTGCCACCGCAGAAATGACCCTCCCCATGCTATGGCGCCACAAGGACGGAAGACGTATTGGAGCGAGCTACCTCCCAGAATACATGGCACAAGACATGACTAATATCTGGCACCATTATTTACTGCTGGGTGGACAGGGGCTGTTGGATTTTACTGTAGAACTCGCCCATATGCTGTAGAACTCGCTCATGAAATTATCCTCCGCCAGGATTCGAACCATGGTCTTCCCGCTTGTGAGGCGGGTGTGCTACCACTACACCACGGAGTACGAATTTTACAGACGTCTATGCCAAATAATGATGATAAAGAAGCGTGTATGACATGCTCATGTAGGGAAGCAAATCACTCCCGTGGCAACAGTCAAACCGAGTGTAGCAGATTTTTTCATCGGAGTCGGTCCTGTGCCATAGCAGAGGCCTGCGCTGTAGATATACCCAGGCGCTGGAGGTAATCACGGAGCTGGTTGAGCAGGGTGTGACGAACAGCGCCCCTCTTCGCAAGGCAGTGTCTGAGCAGCGCTCTGTGTCCTGCATCAATTTCGTTGGTTGACGTGCTCGTGAGAGACCAGCTTTCACCGCCGTGCAACAAAGTTGATTCAACGCATGCCGAGAACAACTGCAGCTTAACCTGCTGGGAGATAGATGATTGCCAGACACTCGTCAGTTTCTGCGCCGCTACCCAGGCCAATTGTCGTCTATGCTTGTAGGCTGTTCGGCTGTCCACCAGGTTGCTCCCAAGGTAGCAGAAGTTGTTGGTAGACGGCAAGTGGGCACCCGAAAAAGTACGTATTTCACTGGAATCCGTCTCGGATCTCAGACCGACGTGCATGACGGCACATTTGTCAGGGTTGAGTTGTAGCCCGATAGATTTCGCCGCTTTCTCAAATCGAGTTAGCTGACGTCGCCCCGCTTCCGACGAGCCGGCGAGAATGGTCACATCATCATCGTACGCCAGCGTCGGGAGTCTCACCGTCAGCTATACGAATCGTCATTATTCAGGCTTCGCAGCACATAGTCCATGCAGACTACGAAAATATATGGTGCGAATGTGTCACCCTGAAAAAAAACTACTGATGTGCTGCAGAATGGATTCGTCAGGCCATTGCTGGTGCGCACGCATGCTGTAGTGTCTGAGTAAAGACACAGGATGACATCCACCAAAGTAGCATCCCGACAGTACTCGTACAGAATTTGTGTCATTGCATCGCGGTTAAAGCTGTCGAATGCCTGGGCGATGTCGACAAAAATTACGCACATATATTTCTTCCTGGTGATGCAAATTTCCATGCAGCAGCGCAGCGCAACGATCTGCTCTGCTGTCCCTCTGTTTGGGCGGAAGCTTGTTTGGTTGCCGAACAGCGCGTCGTCCACGATCGAACATATACGTTCCAGCAGCACGCGGCTGCACATCAGAGATATCCCTCTCATGTTGCTAAGAGATGAGATTCCGCCTTTCTTCAGCAACATTATAACAACTGCTTCGCGCCATTCTGGTGGGGTTCATGCTCTACAAGAACGTTGTTCACAAATGGCACCAACAGAGAAGTCATCTCTTCCAGCTTCCAAACGTCTGATGGAATCCCATCCCGGCCTGAAGCTTGTCACGGTGCAGCAGCGTGGACGGCGGCAGCTAACTCAGTCATTGAGACAGCACCGTGATTGGCAGCAGGATATATATCGAGTATGCCAGAGGGCAGGCTCAGTTGTTGAAATTGCGATGTGCGGTTCAGAAAACCGGGAAATTATTTCAGCAGCAATTCAACGCTGTCGGCAGATATAATGCTCGGTGGTGAGCGCTTTCTACCGGTGAAGTAGTCGATCGTTCTCCACATGGAAGAGCTGCGGCCAGCCTCCAGGTGAGTTGATATTGTGTCCGCCACACTCCGTACAAGCCGCTCCTGCAGCTGCGTGTGAGTCAGGAGTAGACGTGAGACTGTCTCAGCCACAGCAGCACTGGTAACTGCAGCGGCAGTGGCACGCCTTGCAACGAAGTGAGAGTAGGATTTTTCCATATTGTACTATGCAATCGGCGTCACCTGGGTAAGACACAGTCGGCGACGCAATGGACGGCGCTGGTCAACTCGCTGAAAGTGCCACTGCTGCCACGGTATTTGCTTATCGCTGTGGCGACGAAACGCTGGCGAATACGCGGGTTTTCGAGTGCTGACCAGCCAGGCGCGCTGACAGGCGGCTTGTTAAGGTTAAGGTTAAATGCCTAAGTGGCAGCTGCTACACGAGAAGAAGCCGAAGCTTATGAACACACAGGCGTGCCCCGTGCAGCTCGCTGCCGCCGCAGAACCCACCCTCTCCACGCTATGACGCCACAAGGACGTAAGACGTATTAGAGAGGGCCACCTTCCCATAATGCATGGCACAACTCATGACTGATATCTGGTACCATCATTTTCTGCTGGGTGGACAGGGGCTGTGGGATTGTAGAAATCGCCCAATGAAATTCTGCTCCGCCGGGTGTCGAACCACGGACCTCCCGTTTGTGAGGCGGGTGTGCTAACAACTGCACCACGGAGTCCACAGTTGTTGCGCTGCTTCCATATTAGTGTACGCACAACATACGCAATAAAGGCATGGTCGGATAAGACATAGCGCGGACGGATCACTCGAACTCTTCCCATTATGCGGTGACGTCACTTCTCTAGGAAGATATAGTCCAGCCTTGCAGTACGTCGTCTGGGTCCGAAAAACGTGTACTGGCAACAACGCTTCTGTCGCATACAGCCGTTGACTGGCGTCAGTTCATAGCTGATGATGAAATCATCCACTGCTCTGGTGCGTTCCGACTGATACTGAGCGCAGTCATGTCGCGTGTACATACAGTCCGCAAGGTCGGCATTGAAGTGGCCAGCTAAACATGTGACGTCACGTCTAGGTCGACTCTCTCTATATATAACCCGAGCAGGTGCAGGCACGCTGATGTTGTTGCCATGTCGCCGGAGCACGCTGTGGGCAGATGCACAGAAACGACGTGCAACCGATGTCCAAATAGCTGGAAAGACACAGCGGCGATTCTGTCGTGCAGCAGCGCACGACTGGCGGCAGGAGACAGCGCATCAGCGCACGACTGGAGAGAGCAGAACTGCCACTCCTCCGTGACCGGTTGATGAAGCCGAACAGACCCAGAAGGTCCATCCTGCAGCGACACCGATGGTGGTCCATGTCGGAGTCGGAGAGGTTTGTACAGATATAATGCGGCGGCGATGTTCTTGTACGGCCACAACGTCTACGTGCAAATCTGAGGTGAGTTTTGTAGGCTCGAACAGGCGCTTGTTGTCGGTAAACGTACGCGCGTTGAAAGTTGCCACGGTTGTTGCATGGGCTGCAGAGGATGTTGCAGCCTCACGGTCCCGGCTGCCACACCGCGGGTCCGACGAATATGCGCTGATGCGGCCGCACTTACGCCCTTGTGGACGTGAACGCTTACCTCGATGACTCATCGCACAAACAGACAAACGGAGCCGCACCCCACGGCTGCGCGCGCACGACTGAAATAACACCGTCAATTCACGATATTGAGTGGCTTGATGCAATATTGAGCCAGCCATTAGGTTACGATATGGCTGAAATAAATACATTTTGCACTCATTGCAAGCTTGCTTATTTATTCATTAATGTGTTTTCCAGCATAATGCGTAGCACATGTAGGTACGAAATTAGTCATCTGTAAAAGAAATCAGAAATAGCTATAGCGCAAGCAAAAATACATTAAATTAGGATTGATTCAAAACAATTCAGTTAAAATTTTGCGATATTCCTATTCATTTAAGTTGTCAAAGTGTATATTCATTTTCAATATCAATATTTTCCTTAATAATAACAAAAAAACAACAAATTTAATGAAATAAATTATAATTTGTTGTAATATATTTGAAGATTTGTGCGATTAGACATTTACAATATTTATTTGATTATAGAGCATTAATTAAACTGCTTGATTTTAAGAATTCTTCTGCTCAGCATGCAAAAACTTCACTTATTCTCAAGCGGCCTTCTAGACAGTCACGTTTGTTTGGAATCATTGAAAAAGATAATTGAGTCTGCTTTAACACATAATTGTTTTCATGTGATCAAAATGTGAATTTAAAATATATCAATCAAATTAGGATACTTTGGTTATGAAAATTGTTTGTCTAATGATTTATCCAGCTAGCATTTCCCCATTAATATGTGTGTGTGCAGAAAGATGGCTATATTCTGAAAACATTTCCTTTGAATTTGGTAATGAACAATATTTTCACTGTTTATATAATAGTATAATCTGATTAAATAATTTTAGGAGGTATTGTCATTGTGGAGCAAGTACATAAATAGTGTATATAATAAATGCATAGTGTATATAAACATTTCGTCAAAATATGATTTTGCTTAAGAGGCATTTGCTTGATGAAATACAGCCTAGATATTTTCACATAACATTTTCCATATATAAATATTGAATTATAATCAATCATATTATATTTTGGTGTAGGTTTCATTATATATAGACTCGCATATCAAAAATGGAAAATGCAGCTGTTCATTTCCTCTACGCTGCACTCAGCTAAATCACCAGTTGATATTTACTTAAACCAAAAATTATGCTGTAATATAACTGCAACACAAAAAAATAATTCTGTGCTCGGGTTTATTGTCGAATAATTAATTTGATTCCACCTGAACACGCAGTGAATGAGCTATTGCTTCAACATCATATTGCCAATGACAAAAATTGTGAACATCACGTGAACATCGTTCAACTGAAACTTTCATTTTGGATATTTACAGCTGAATTTTCTACGCACATTACGCTATTTTTCCTGATCTGATTTTAAATTCCATTTCAGTTTTGCAGTGGATTAAAGGTGAAAATTTCTACTGGGAAATATATGGTAGCATTACCTTGAGCTATGCGTGCCTATATAAAAATTTAATGATATTTCATAGGAAATATTTGAATTCTTGTGACAATAAATGTCTTGTGTTGTTTATAGGATTTTATGCACATGACTTACTGCAATGAACTCCTGGACGTACAAAATTCCAGAATTCAGTCAAAAAGATAAACTTTTAACGAGCAGTTTCGGACACTCCAGTTCTCAATGCACTCAAAAACATCTTGAAGAAATATTTGATGAAATTCCCGCAGAATGTGGTCGTCGAATCAATGGACTCCACCAGGAAAACTTGAACGGCAAGGATGACTATGGACGCGACATCAACCGCAGCTATATTGGTCACTCCAGCACGAAACATCAGAGAAGCCCTGTACTAAATGCGTCGACACAACAACAAAATGTTATTTTTCAAAAGGAATTGCGAGAAAGCAGCACACCAGATGCGGCTCATCTTGCTTCTTGTCCAGAAAGGCCCACATTTGGTCTGATAGATTACTTTGATGATACGACAAGTGGCCAACATCAAGATCGTTTCTTAGAACAGACCTCTGATGCCAGCTTCAACGCGTTTATGATGACTGGTAATGCAAAATGCGGCATAAATGTCGGTGGAAATGTTAATGCGGTACGTGAATTTACCGAGCATTCGAAGTTGACATTTCCACCCTGGGCGAAAATTCCGCGTGTTATTCAAAAAAGAAAGCATGATCAAACAGCTGATTGTGTGAAAACATCCGAGCAATATGGTGTGGATCTTGGGAAATCGAAGAAAAAAATGGTCATTTGTCGAGACACTGAACCGAATCACCAGAGTCGGAATGATAATTTTGCTCGCCGGGAGTGTGGTAAATTGAGGCAATCACCGCTCGAAAATTGTCCCACTTTAAATAATTCCAACTTCACTTTCCGCGATCTAACTGCTGAGATATATGGTGCAAACCAAAACGATGATTTTCATGACGATACTCATTCTTCGCGGCAAATCGTTTTACTGGGTAACAATCACAGCAAATATGATAGACAGAATAGAACAGATGGGGACTCTCTCCTCGACGTATTGCGCGAGAGTAACACGAAAAATCAAGCTTTTTGTGCAGTAAATAGACAAAGACATGATGAGAGCAAAAACGGTATGCTATATGAATTATCAACACGTGCTTGTCAGCCGAGTGTACACACGAGTAGGAGGAATTTCGACCAAAGCACTGATATGGACAAGAACATGCTGCAAAGTGGAGATGTTAGTTCCACCGGCTGCATAGATTGCGATGAACTGGAGACTGCTAATGAGAATATGTATGAAGGCGATGCACCCTCCCCATTCCAATCCAGCCATGGCTTAGATAAAACACCAACAGCTGCCGACTGTAACTCAAATTCAAATAGCATTGCTCCTACAGAAAACAGTAAGCATTGTTTGATCATTGGAGGTAAAAAATACAGCTTGAGAAGTACATCAGAACTGGAAGAGCAATATCGATCAGTTTTCAGTGCATTTCCGTATTTCAACGCAATTCAGTCTGTTGTTTATGATGATGTATTATCTGGTGAAGCGGCCATTGTTGTCAGCGCACCAACAGGCTCAGGAAAAACTGTTGTATTTGAGTTGTCTATTATCAAGCTGCTGATGGGCTTAGAATCCAGGAATCTTCAAAAAGAGGACGTCAAAATCGTCTACATTGCTCCGATGAAAGCTCTATGTTCGGAGCGTATGAAGGATTGGGTGAAAAAGTTTGAGCCACTGGGTATGAAATGTGGTGAGTTGACAGGTGACTCAGAAGGAGATGATAAGATCATTTTACAAAAGCTGCACATAGTGCTGACCACGCCAGAAAAATGGGATTCTGTAACGCGAAGGTATTACGACTTCAATCAAGTGTTGATGAAAATCAAGCTTATTCTGATAGATGAGGTTCATCTCTTGCAAGATTCAACTAGAGGAGCGTGCATGGAGGCTGTCATCAGTAGGATGAAGAACTATTCCTTGACGACACACAACGCATCTCTAGTAGAATATTGTCCGATTCGATTTTTAGCGGTATCCGCCACTATACCCAATGCAGAAGATATTGCCGAATGGCTTGGAACACCGAAACAGCCAGCAATCACCCACAAAATGGCAGAAGCTCTGCGTCCCGTGAAGTTGAAAAGGGTGGTTATCGGTTATCCATGCTCAGAAAATTGGTCTGACTTTCGTTTTGACCTGTCATTGAATTACAAACTGGCTTCTGTTCTGCATACTCATTCCGATCAAAAGCCATCACTTGTGTTTTGCTCAACTAGAAAAGCTTGTATACTCTCCGGACAAGTACTGATAAAGGAAGCACGCTTCATCAAAGACCCATGTCATAAGGAATATCTATTGCGTGTGGCCAACAATGTGACGGACGAAAAATTGCACGATCTGCTTCTGTGTGGAGTGGGCTTTCATCATGCCGGATTGTCTTATACAGACCGGAGAATAGTAGAACAGGCCTTTTTGACAAGCCAGCTGCCAGTGCTGCTATGCACCAGTACTTTGGCGATGGGAGTGAACCTGCCGGCTCATCTTGTCATTGTCAAATCGACCAGTCATTACGTGGCAGGTGGATGTCGCCAGTACTCCGATGCTGAGGTGATGCAGATGTGCGGACGAGCTGGAAGACCCCAATTTGAGTCGTCGGCAACAGCTGTCATTATGACACGCTCTCATCTCAAACAGCATTTTGAAACCTTATTGAGCGGAACTCAGAACATTGAGTCGTGTCTGCACAAACACTTGATATGCCATTTGAACGCCGAAATTGTTCTTGGAACCATAAAAGACATTGAAATTGCAATTAGTTGGCTACGTTCCACCTATTTGTATGTTCGAATCAGGAAAAATCCAAATTATTACAATTTTCCTCTGAACCTTGACAGCAAACAAATTGAAAAAAAGCTCTTGGAGCTTTGCATGGTGCAGTTGCAGCGACTGTCAGCTTCAAAACTAATTTCTATGGACGAATGCAACATTGCGCCCACGGTCTACGGTAGACTCATGGCTCGTTTCTCGGTCGATTTCACTACAATGGAAACTTTGCAAAACTTGTCCGGTGAGGAAAGCGTTGAAAGCTTGTTGAAATATCTTTCAGAGTGTTCAGAATTTGATGATGTACAATTGAGAACAAGTGATAAAAGAGTACTCAACTCTCTCAACAAAAATCCTAGCCGTGCCGTAATCCGGTATCCGTTCTCCGGAAGGATAAAAACAGTGACTATGAAAATTAGCTGTCTTCTTCAAGCCGTTCTAGGGAATATCACCATTTCTGATCCTTCACTGTCACAAGAAGCCAACAAAATATTCCGAACAGCACAGCGCATTATGAAATGTGCATGTGAATACTTCGCTTCCGAGGCAAAATATACCACATACTTGGCATCAGTAATACTGGAAAAGTGTATACGCTCTCGTCTATGGCACGATTCAATTTACTCATCTCGTCAGCTTGATGGAATTGGAACAGCTATGTCTACAGCATTGGCAGACTCCGGAATCACTACACTGCATCAGTTGTCCTCTATGGAGCCGAGACAGCTGGAGGTGATTGTCAACCGCCAGCCACCTTTTGGCACAAATATAATAAGTGCTGCTCGTCGAATTCCGCATTATGTTGTCAATGTGACGCAAGTGAATTACACCGAGCAAATGCTCTCCTCTTTGAACATTGTGATCGGACTGAACAACAATGCACTGCTTGACACAGCGCAAGTGCACAAACATCGAGACTCAGCACTGCTGATTGTTGGAGATGATGCCAATAATATATTAGCCAATACTCGCATCCATAATCGTACAATCAGCAACCAGGGCTGTGTCACCAAACATGTAACTCTACCAAGAACTAATAACATCTCCAAGGTTCACATCCACGTCATTCATGAACACTGGGCTGGTGTTGACGTTTATACAACGTTCACGCCAGTGGTTCCCAAACATTGTCAGCCTCAACAAAGTCGCACTGTTAGATTTTCACATCAGAATGAAAATCAAGCGCTCGATGATTACAGCTACACTCAGCAAGCAGCAGATGAAAACTCGCTGTTTGAAAATGAGATGCTCTATCTGGAACATGGCAATAGAGGCAGCAGGACTTCTACGACCACTCCACTGCGCAAATGCTACCACAAATGCAAGGACAAACTGAACTGCGCCCATATATGCTGCAAATCAGGAGTGGCATTACCTTCTAGTAAAACAGCATCAGTGAATAAGCTTTCATATCTGCAAAAAATGTCCAAGTTGATGCATCAGCGGAATGAAAATGATGGAAATATGGAGAAAGGCAACTTTTCTGATGAGAAAAGTGCTCAGTTAACTGCACATACCGCAAGTAAAAACACGCGACCAAAAACAAATCAAGCGAACAATTTGGAAATTAATGCGGACATTGCTGATCGTGCGTTTAATAACACCACAAACACTCAATTTGTATACAAACACGGAGCACCCTACATGAAAAATAACTATGTTGCGACGAATCATACCAGTATACTGTACAACAACGAACACAATACTGATGAATCTATGTCTACCAATCAAACATTAATACCGGGAAAGTGCTACCCCAGGAATATGATTACGCAGGAAAAGAGCGTTGGTCAAAACCGCACGATCACTGAATACTTCCCTTATGCGAAAACTGAAAACAGTATGAATGAATATGTAGCCAATAGGAGCTTGAAAGCAAGTCTACAAGTAATGCATCCACAATTCATGGAACATAATAAACGTCTGTGTGCTCATAAGAAGCTACTGCAGAAAGCTACAACAGCCTCAGTACTTTCTGAACACCAAACGCAATCTACTGAAATGGCTAGCATGCCGCCGCTCGGAGCCATGCTAAACCACCATGACGATAACTCGAAACACAACCTTTGTGAAAACGAATCATCGATCAAGCAAGGAGCTATCAAAACATTGGTCAGTGAAAATGCGCCCTCCAATTCCTCCATAGCTCATGGTTCCTTTGATACGGTCAATGATGTTTCACATAAAACAGATGCCAATGAGCTACGTATTACTCCAAATGATCATGGTCCCCATCGTTACAGGTCTTTGTTTTCCAACAGTTCGCACCCGAATTTGACACAGCCGCTCAATTACAGTGTGCTGCGAAGATTCCCCCCAAGAAGCAACCATTGCATCTGATTTAACCGAGATTTGTTTGTTCTTCGATTCTGTGTATGCTGTGTATACTAGTTGCATTAAATACGTTAAGCTTTCGTGTATTACATTGTTGAGACGTGCACAATATAATTATTTTATATTGTTTTTCAGCAAGTGTTCTTATATGGACATTGGGGCGAAGACGAACAACACGTTGGTATTGCTACTCTCTGTTCATGTATTAGGTTTACACGAGAGAATGTGATGATATAATGTGTTAGATGTCGGGTGACCTTTTGGTGCGCTAAATTAGAGAAAATTTGCACTAAAAATATTTCAAGTAGCGCTGAAAGTTTTGCAGGAATGCTATCAAAACCTGTGAATAAACAGTGAGAATTACTCCAATACAAAAAAGCGCTATTTTGTGAAGGAAATAGATTTACTTGAATTTTGAATCGAGCATAGATAAAAATTCTGTTTTTATATTACATATCAATTAGTGCATGATGTGCAAGCTCACACATCCCATCAACAATTATTTCACAGATTAATATTTAACGTAACAGAAGAGTTTTCAAACATTTCCTCTGACGATTAGCAAAGTGAGTGTGGCATGTCATTTATACATCATGTATGCGCTGTGTGTGTATATGTATATGTATATATGTGTGTGTGTGTGTGTGGCTTGTTTTCGTGTTGCCAGTCACAATTGTCCACAGTATTGGCTAGTCTGCACTGCACCCTCACACACACACACACACACACACACGCACGTACACATATATATCTCATACTCGCACATATTCATATATACGCGCACAAGTGTATACACATATCCATATACAAACACACACACACACGGAGACACACACACACACACAAACACTCACACGGAGACACACACACACACACGCAGGGCAGCCGGGGTTGGCTGTCACTGCGAGTGATCGAGCACTGGCCTTACTTGCACGCATATCCACTCTCTCACACACACACACACACACACACACACACACACACACACACACACACACACACACACACACACACACACACACACACACACATCCGCACCCACGCCGACTCTCTCACACACCCACACACGCACAAACACCACACACACACAAGCACACGCATGTATTTATATACATAAATACAATATTTGCGAAAAACTCAACACTACGCTGTTAATATACATAAGCTGTTGATATATACATATAAAATGAATACATTTTTACCTAGTTAGGCAACACCACAAAGGCTATACTTACTGCCTCACTACCAAACTTGCATGGGTACAACACTATTGCAATAAGCTGTGCGGTGCTGTTTTCATAAGAGAGCATGTTGTCGTGTACAGACAGGCCAGCGTGTTAAAAGTGTCATGCCATGGTGCGTACACCGCCGCATATCTCTTTCACAAGCATCACACACGCTATGCTAGCTCGGTGAACACAGGCAGCTCGAGACTACAGGACCACAACAGCACAAGCAGTGACGGATGACTCCCTCGAGGTGGCAGCGTAGCGGCGACAGTGCTCTCCAGTCCTGAGATAATCATGTATCCCTGGCCATCCCTCGAGATTCGCTACCTCCTCACAGTGTCATATGCTGTGACATCTCACGCTGGTTGTGTATACAAAGAATACGTTGCATAGCGAATTACCTCAGCATAGTGACTATGAGGCCTGTCATTTGGCATTCATGACACTGCACCAGTCCAGAGCCGGGGAAAGGTATTGTTATTCAATGACAGCGCAACATAGAGGCTGGGCAAAGTAGTGCTGACATCGTTAGGCTGCAAGCTATACATTGACATGAAATGAGAAGCAACGGCAATCATGCACTATTCATGATCAACCATGCTAAGCTAGTTATGGTGGAACTATTGTTGAACCATTGCTGGGCAATTTGAGTTTGCGTTGTCGGTGTTTGTGAACGGTCCTAATTCCATTTCACCATATTGTATTTGCACTACTTTTGTTCGTATTGTCACTGCCCTTCTTTGTTTCTGTATCTTGATGAGCAAAGTGCATGGAGATTACCATCGAGCAATGCATAAGTTTCGTGCTCTTTCCTTTTATCTTGATTATTGACTTTAATATACAAAATAACATGATAATTCTAAATTTTCTTAAAATTCCACTCAAACACTTACTTTCTCTGAATAGAAATTGAACCATTTCGTAATCATTTTCACTTTTTCCCCAATGAAAAGCAAACATTTATAAGTCTGCGAAGATGAGCAAAGGTACATTCAAGATGTATATTCAAGATGTGTGCACAGAATTTCACCAAATTTATTCAATGCATATTTGCATAATAAACACAAAACAAATTTGAATATGACTTGAAATGTGCTTGCATGACATGATAGCCAGTACGATGGCTAGACTGCCAGCATCAGTGAAGTGCCAGCGAACGCTTAGGGTCGACATGAACGCTTCACAAAACGGCTCCTATGAAACTGCAGTTTAATACCAGCGTGTTTCTCAAATAGTCATGATTGAAGTGTGCATCGTTGCATTCTCGTGGAAAAGTGAACATTATATATACATTCACAATACACCAGTGAGTTATCGCGGCGTTGCGATGAACGTCAGTAGTGTGACATTAATGTTTAAACGATGCTTGAGCGTACACAAACACAGACACATGAATGAATGGCGCATTATCCACTGGAGTAATCGAATAAAACATCATAAAATTGCCATTAATCCGTGGACATTATGCACTCTATTATATATTTGAGCGGATAATGACCTGAGCTGTAGGTGACCTACACAGTACCTCGTATCCCATATATATATATATATATATATATATATATATATATATATATATATATATATATATATATATATATATATAGTTTTAATACATTAAGTTATCCCTGAGCCAATTAGTTTGCATCAATTGAACAATACCATGCACTTGAGATTCAGAACTCCGCTTTCTGATATTCAATCATAAATACAGGTCGAAGGCAATTCAGAAATTGAAGCAATATAGCTATATACAGGCTGGTAACGGGCCAGTCAATCTTCAACTTTCTACCCGTGCTGAACGCTTACACAGTGAATCATGACATGCGATCAACGCACATGTTTCCACATGTTCAGTCTTGCACATGCACGTAGGACATTCAGGACGCAAGACATGAGGACATGTTGACCGCATTAAAGCTTAATTAGCTGATCCATGTTGATGATCGAATCTCGAGATGACGTTGTCTGCCGAGTGACACTGGGTAAATTCACCCCGACATTATTTGTGAAGGCTCACTTACGAGTTGACGTTTTGCAAGGCTATCATACCTTGCCACTACAATCATCTGGGCGACACAGATGCTGGAGATGGCGAGGCCTCGATCTTGGCAGGCAAAGGAGACATTTGCTTGTCGGCTGAGCCATCTGTTCTGGACACACCGAGAGGACTGACCGACATGGATGACGGAGACGTGGACAGAGTTTGCTGGGGAATCAAGCCCTCTTTGATGCGTTTTTTCTGCTTCATGCGCCGGTTCTGAAACCAAATTTTCACCTGTGTCTCGTTGAGAGCCAGCGCAGTGGCGATCTCGATTCTCCTGGCGCGGGTCAGGTACTTGTTGAAGTGGAACTCTTTCTCCAGCTCGGTCAACTGCTTGGTCGTGAAGTTGGTGCGACCGGTGTTGTTGAGGCCGGCCGCGCCAAAACTGAACTCAGTCGTTTTCGGTACTGAAATCAACAGCACAAAACAAACAGTAAGGTCAGCGCATGTATATTTTCTAGTACAGTAATATCATTTGATTCTCAGGTGTAATTGATCATTTACAACGCAATATCTGATTTTAGATTTGTTAACATTAATATTGGCGCACATTATCCACAACTTGCAATTATTCCACAACGACGATTTCGTGTCTTACATACACATTTCTGCTAAATTAATAAATTCTGGCATTTGACAATGGCTTATGATATTTTTCTAAAATCCCCATCGAAGTTTTATCCAAGATGGGAACCGCCACTTTAGGTGAATAAATATTGTTATGGCTTTTAATTATTACGGTTCACTAGTATACATAATTCTCTCGTACTCGCGTTTACGCTTGTAACAAATCAGTTTACACTATTCCCGGCCGCATACTGAAAATTGCGCCACAATGCCAAACAACAGACGTCCGAGAAACACACGGACACACACGGACACACACACACACACACACACACACACAAACACACAGACACCCAGACACACACACACACATGGACACGAACATACAAAGAAGATTTGTGTACTCTTTTTATAATCGATACATATCGTCTTGGTGTGTGTGTGTCTGTGTGTGTATGTGTGTGTGCGTGTGTGTGTGTGCGTGTGTGTGTGTGGTATTCATGGTCTGTTCACGTTCCATTATCAACACACAGCAGTCACAGATGTCACAACGCCCCGCGTTTCAACACAGATGCCAATCAGCGAGCCGCGTGACACATACTGTCACACTGTGTCACAATTGAGAGAATGCCAAGTGAACAAGCATGCAGAAATTGCGCTGGTCCGTGCCTGATTGCATACTGCAGCGGTTCCCACCCTGTGGTACCGGTACCACTAGTGGTACGTGAGGAACTTCCAGGTGGTACGCGAACACTTTCGGAGCCGTGGATATTGACACCAGTACATGATTTCCTATGTGTTGTGAGCATGGTAATGTCCCTCATTGACCAGCTGGTGGAGAAGAAGCAGATACACTACTAACATTGAGTGTGTTTTCAGTTGATTTGTGTGTTCTACTTGTACAATTATGTAAATAAAGTGATATCTGATCGAACTGAGTTTCTCTGGAACCAGCTGGTACGCGGCGACTATACGGGACCTCCAAGTGGTACTCGATCACAAAAACCACTGGCATACTACAATGGCGTGTAATAGCTGCTATCAACACCATGATCAACATGCCGACATGGATAATGACGACGATGAGCCGGGTTAGGTAGTTCATAGACGCGAGTCTGGACTGATCTTTTGTGGTCAAGTCAATGCAAGCCTATTTGCAGACTAGCCAACACTTGCTTGATCTGGATTGAAGAAACGTCTACATATCATTTGTATAATATCAATAATTCTATAGTAGTGGTTCTCAACCTTATTGCAGGTAACGAGCCCCACATGTTCCATACACGCATTAATCGAACCATTCGTGTTTGAAGTATTATGAGAGAAATCACAAATCACGTACGATCAAGACAGTCACACAAGTAGGCTACTACTGAGTGGACCGAGTTGCTTACAGCACAGATATCAAGACCAAGCGATGTGGCGTGACTAGCTGCAGAAAATGATGACCAAGCAGAGATTGACGTCACGAGTCATACGAGTGGGTGAACCAAACCTCTGAGCCTCAGACCTTTTACTCACCGAACCCCTGGGGCTCGATCGAGCCCAGGTTAACGACCACTGATCTATAGATTGGCGGCAAATACCATCTCATGAGTTATCGCATCACATAGCTGTAATAAATAGCCTTGTCGTCTGGTGAATACTGATTGGACGGCATATGAGAGCGAGAATATCAAGATGCATACTCATGCATGATATCACCCTAACGCTCGCGTGTCTCACTTGATCAGACACTCGCAGCGGCCATATTTCACGTGACACTTGCAGCCAGCTTCAACCGGTTTGAGAGATGGTCGCTACATCAGCAGCGGCAGAGGCGTAGCGAGTCAACTGAAAACATTGTGCTACGTAGTAGCTGCGGCCGCAAAAAACGCTCCCCGCTCGTTTTCATTGCATTCACACGTTTCGCCTAATTTGGCATAGGCCGATTAGACTAGCAATTAGGATGCTAGATAGTTGAAAATAGGTGAGTAGCTGTGTAGTTGCGAATTCTGTGGAAACAAGTGTAAAATGTACTTGCAAGCTTTGTTTGACGACTAAACAGTAGTTTTGTCCACTGGAAGCCAAGCTCAAGCAACGTCGAGAACGGATGACAATGTTTGGGAGCCACTGGTGTAGAGAAGCACCGAAGAGACGTCGGAGATTGCAATCTTGCAATGCTAAACTACTGTGCACTTCGAATGTGTGTGAGTGCTCAGACACAGGTCGGTGAATAACTGGTTTGCCGCTAAGAAGAGCGATAAATCTTTGTCTCAGCAAGTAGCCAGAGCGTCGTTGAACACACACACACACACATACATGCATTGTCTGCTGCACGGGTGCAAGACTAGAAGGTTCACGCAATTCAATGTGATGGCCAGTCATAATCAACTGTAAAACAGAGACAATTGCCGTTGTAAGTCAATATATAGTGAAAATGGTAAACATGCAACTGGACGTTTAATACGGGCAATGCCACAGTTTATGAGTTTGCATTTGTGAACATTTAGCTGTATGGAGTATGGAGACCCAACAGAGACAGCGATGATACAGAGTTCCACAGAGTTTGAAGAAAAATTGGAGAGTGACAGTGTATATGGCATACTGTGTGTGTGTGCGGAATCAAGCACTGTGTGTGTGTGCGGAGTTTTTAGCGCAGCGATCAATCATTGACTGCTTGTTTTTCCATGAAATCGTGTGAGACAAACGTACGTTGCCCGCGGGCTGCCAAAATCTCACCTACAAGCCAGTTTTTGCGCCGTTCAGCAACAAAGGCGGTCTGTCGCGTGCGAATTGAGTAAAATACCTGTCTACCTGTCTAGTTTACAAATAAGGAATAAACAAGAATCAATATTTTTAGCTTACAGGAACGAACCGATCGTTTCTTCCTCGCATAATCGTCAAGATATCATGCTGTTTCCAACTCAACGCATGTGAATAACTAGTCAAAGCCATCGCAATGTTCTTCCATGAGACAACACATCATAACACCTCACCTCCCCTCATTGACAGGGGCCGTCGCAGTGTGCCGATCATCAATGGCACAAAACATCCAAAAACCACCAACCAAGCCAGCAGGCCAAGAAAACAAAAATTATTACGATAAATTAAATATCAGTGGTGTCGTGTCAGTGGTATCGTGTCAGTGGTGTCGTGTCAGTGGTGTCGTGTCAGTGATGTCGTGTCAGTGGTGGTGTGTCAGTGGTGTCGTGTCAGTGGTGGTGTGTCAGTGGTGGTGTGTCAGTGGTGGAGTGTGAGTGGTGTCGTGTCAGTGGTGGCGTGTCAGTGGTGTCGTGTCAGTGGTGTCGTATCAGTGATGTCGTGTCAATGGTGTCGTGCCAGTGGTGTTGTGTCAGTGGTGGAGTTTCAGTGGTGTAGTGTCAGTGATGTCGTGTCAATGGTGTCGTGTCAGTGGTGTCGTGTCAGTGATGTCGTGTCAATGATGTCGTGTCAATGGTGTCGTGTCAATGATGGCGTGTCAGTGGTGTCGTGTCAGTGGTGTCGTGTCAGTAGTGTCGTGTCAGTGGTGTCGTGTCAGTGGTGTCGTATCAGTGATGTCGTGTCAATGGTGTCGTGCCAGTGGTGTTGTGTCAGTGGTGGAGTGTCAGTGGTGTAGTGTCAGTGATGTAGTGTCAGTGGTGTCGTGTCAGTGGTGTCGTGTCAGTTGTGTAGTGTCAGTGGTGTAGTGTCAGTGATGTCGTGTCAGTGGTGTCGTGTCAGTTGTGTAGTGTCAGTGGTGTCGTATCAGTGATGTCGTGTCAATGGTGTCGTGCCAGTGGTGTTGTGTCAGTGGTGGAGTGTCAGTGGTGTAGTGTCAGTGATGTAGTGTCAGTGGTGTCGTGTCAGTGGTGTCGTGTCAGTTGTGTAGTGTCAGTGGTGTAGTGTCAGTGATGTCGTGTCAGTGGTGTAGTGTCAGTGATGTCGTGTCAGTGGTGTCGTGTCAGTTGTGTAGTGTCAGTGGTGTCGTATCAGTGATGTCGTGTCAATGGTGTCGTGCCAGTGGTGTTGTGTCAGTGGTGGAGTGTCAGTGGTGTCGTGTCAGTGATGTCGTGTCAGTGGTGTCGTGTCAGTGGTGTCGTGTCTGTAGTGGCGCCACCACCAGCGCTGTTATCTTTCGCCGCAGTTATTGTCGACATTCGCAGCCGATGAGCGATGACCCACGCACGGTAATAGCCCCCCTCGACACACACACACACACACACACACACACACACACAGCTCGTAGGACAGAGGCACATCACGCGAGGGATGGGCAAAGTCCTCTACATGCGTGTGTGTGTGTGTGTGTGTCCGGTAATGATGGGGTGTGCCTGAGCGTGTGCGCGGCCTTCATTGGACGTTGACGGACGCAGTGAAGCGTTCATGCGTAATAACACCAGCAGCGGAGGAGGTAGTGAATGCCCGGCATGGCGGCGAGTATTGTGCCACTTCGACAGTCAGCACGGTGCTGGTGATCGCCTCCACCGGCAGCCATATTGGAGGACCGACATGGCTCCACCATCGCCTGTGTGTGTGTGCTGCTGGTTGGTTATTTGGCTCAAAACGCCGAAATTCTCGCCGCCTGGTTGAGTTCGACGAACTGACGCTGGTCGATTTTTGTTTCTGATATCTGAGCTTCTCGTAATATCAGCGGCGTCTTAGTCAGCAATCTCGTTTTCTATGCTCATCCTCAACACTTGCCGTGGTTCTTGCAGGACATGACGAAGCTGGTCAATACTGGAGTTTTGTGTTTGATAGTTGTTTTTGATGTGTTCGTATGTTATTGGTCCGTAGTCTTTTTGCGCTGATTTCCACTTGTTTGATGAGCCAGCGCTTCAGCATTCCACAACAGCGCTGATAAATTCTATAAATTCAGTTGTTGCATCAAAGTAAATGTCAAGAGGTCATTGTGAAAAAATAAACAAATTTGAATTGGTAAAACACGCGTTTGTTTCCTGTTCGACTTGCAATTCCATCTTGGTAGCACCCCATTCCGTAATAGCAAATAATTTCCCACAGGTTACAAACTATTGCACTTGAGGTGTATTTTATATATATTGGTGTATCCATTGTCCACCTTCATGTACACGCTGGCCAATAAAAAGATTGCCAAACATTCAACATTTTGCTATGACACGTGCTTGTTTGGATAAAACAGTGGTTCTTACATTGTCTCAGTTCTCGCACCCCCTGTTTTCTCCATAGTTATACGAAAAATGTTAAAATATAAACGACGAATAAACAAAACTTTTTTATTCAGTATTCATTCATGCAACTCTTAAGAGGATTACGCAAAACTACGTCTTTTAGGAAAAATATAATGCATATGTTGAGCATATCATTTCATAAAAATAAATTATGGGTATCCTCGCGGCCCCTAGGAACCAGGTTCGCCCCCCGGTTCAGAACCCCTGGGCTAAATCAACCATAGAAAGAATGCAGGAAAAAAAGTAAGTTTGTCTTGCTGAGCATCACTCTAGCTAATGTGTTAGTGATAAAACAAAATAACTATGTATTCGAGTGAATAATATTTTGTGTGTGTAAGCGTGTGCTCTGTTCTCACTCAGATCTTCTGTTCGCGTGCGTGTGTTTGTGTGTGTGTGTTTGTGTGTGTTTGTGTGTGTGTGTATGTGTGTGTGTGTGTGTGTGTGTGTGTGTCAGTGTGTGTGTGTGTGTGCGTGTGTGTGTGTGTGTCAGTGTGATGAGAGTGGAGGTGACAGTGCGTGATACAAACTTGACGCACAATCTTGCTTCACATTTGTCCTATCTGTGTAAAGTGCCACCTTCTCAGCACGCACGCACACACACACACACACACATACACACACACACACACACACAGAGAGGGAGGATTCGCCGGAATACACATAGGAAGCGGTCACACCAAGAGTCATCGCTTTTGGAGCAGTTATCATGTAGCGAAAGTCAGTGATGCATGCAAAAGTACCGCTTCTGCGGATCACTGCCTGTGTGTGTGTGTGTGTGTGTGTGTGTGTGTGTGTGTGTGTGTGTGTGTGTGTGTGTGTGTGTGTGTGTGTGTGTGTGTGTGTGTGTGTGTGTGTGTGTGTGTGTGTGTGTGTGTGTGTGTGTGTGTGTGTGTGTGTGTGTGTGTGTGTGTGTGTGTGTGTGTGTGTGTGTGTGTGTGTGTGTGTGTGTGTGTGTGTGTGTGTGTGTGTGTGTGTGTGTGTGTGTGTGTGTGTGTGTGTGTGTGTGTGTGTGTGTGTGTGTGTGTGTGTGTGTGTGTGTGTGTGTGTGTGTGTGTGTGTGTGTGTGTGTGTGTGTGTGTGTGTGTGTGTGTGTGTGTGTGTGTGTGTGTGTGTGTGTGTGTGTGTGTGTGTGTGTGTGTGTGTGTGTGTGTGTGTGTGTGTGTGTGTGTGTGTGTGTGTGTGTGTGTGTGTGTGTGTGTGTGAAACTGGAAACATGTTCCGGTGACCTGACAAATATCGGTGATTGCCATAAACGGCAAGCGATGATGGTGCTGAGGTGTGAGATCGCAGCAAAAAACTGTTCCGCTCCAAGTGAAATGAAATTGATCCGTTTGCTGAATGAATTAGACGTGAAAAAAATCCTTAAATTAGCAAAAATTTCCAGTGGTTACCAAACAATTGGCAAAAAGTACTCATTTATGCTTGTATTTTTATTTATGTGTGTCTTTGTGTGTGTGTGTGTGTATGTGTGTGTATGTGTGTGTGTGTGTGTGTGTGTGTAGCGGACAAAAGTGTCATTCTCAATATTACTAACAAAACACTTTCTGAAAAGCAGAGCAAACTAGTGATACAAATAGACAATTCCACACGTGCAAAGAAAAAACAGAAAACGCTGTAGGATTAAACAGAACATGTATCACAAATGGCCTTCTCCAAGATTTAGAGTTGAAGCCAGCATAACATCATCATGCTTGGAAGCAGCGTTGGAGCCAGTATTTATACGGTGGAGGGGCTGAGGGGCCGAGGGGGGGGGGGGGGGGTGGGCTAAGGAATTTGATGCGGTGGCTTGAAGAAATATGAGGAACTACACTCGAAATGTTCATGATCAGGATTTTTTCTGGGGGGCTCAGCGGAGGCACAGCAAATTTCCTGGGGAAAGGCCCGTCCAAGTTTCAACCCGTCCAAGCTGCCCGTTGGCGCCGCCATTTCTTGGATGAGGACTGTGATGTTGGAAGACTTGTCTGCTCAGCAGCAGAAATCGGCAAGTCGAGAGGCGCCATGGAAGCCCTAACAAACGGAAGCAATGCATCGCTGTCATACCTCGCTGCTTGGCGGCTGTCTTTGAACTAGTGTGTCTGTACCGACCACCATGTGTGTATGTGTGTGGGTGTATTGGCGTGTGCTTATATGGCCAAAAGCCGATGATTAATGATTTCAACACACACACACACCCACACACATACACACCGCACCGACATACAAACACACGTACATACAAACACACGTACTTACAAACATCGATGTAGAAAACATTTCTAAAATAGCGACAATAAAGGCTTGAACAGACAAATACATACATTCACACATACATACACTCACACATACATACACATATATACTGGTATACACACGTACATACACCCATGCATACATACACACTAGACCTGTTCAAAAACAACCTTTTTCGATTTTTATACCCCTGCACGGCTTCCCATGCTTTTCGACCTGAAAAAGCCGAAAATCACAACCATTTTTGTCTAAAATATCCCTATACCCTGCCGCATTGGACTGAAGTTTTCGCGCCCGATACAGCAGCAAGTACGCAATTTTGCCTTGCACCGCGCAGTTGTTTCACTTATAACTTGTGTTACAGTTGCTATTGGAGGATAAATTGGGTATCAAATTGAAGCATTTGCTCCTACAAAAAGAAGAGTAGTTCTAATCAAGAAAAAACTATAATTTTAAGTAATAGGTAAAATATTAATGAAAAATCACGATTTCGCGAAAATACATGCATTTGACATTTATAATTTATTATTTAAATATGATTTATTATTAAAATTACAGTAAAGACAATTGCGATCTTGCCTAAACAGCAGCATGCCTTTTCCCCATCCATTTCCGGCGTCGCAAGTAAGCGTCTGATCGGCTCAAACAATATGCCGAAAGAAAGTCAACACTTTCCTCACTTCCAGCTACACAACAAACTATGACCAGCTGAGCACACACAAGCTCTTCTTACTCTGTTGAACCAGTTGAGCACGAGCCCGCATGTAAACAACACGAGACGCTCATGTAAACAGCTTGGGCACACATGCGGACAACATTGGTACATACTCTCGTGCGTATATAAACCTTCATTTTTGGCATTAGCCAGATCAATACACAGTAGTGTCTATTTGTGCTGGTTTGCAGATCTGTTCATGTCGATAAACAAAGCTACTTCAAAAAGTAAATTTAATGGCTTTTCGTAGGGAACTGCGAGGGAGGCAGTTATATACATCAGAAGTGGCACCTGCAGTCCAGACACGAGCATCACGCCGGCTTACTACAGGACCTTCAATAAGAACGTTACTGGTGGGACCCCTTCATACAGCATAAGTGGTGGCCAGTTACCTACCAACAGACAGGTGTTCCAGTACTTCCTTCATCTCCAGAAATTAACAGAAAATATAGGAATGTATTTGCTACAAGATATAGTCAACCAAACAGTGGAAGCTGTCATTCCATTCTGGCAGATGGACAGGATCAAGACGATGACCAAGTACAATGCTGCACAACATTTTGTGAGACTTCACAAAATACAGAAACCTAACAAGAAGTAAAAGTAGAAAACGTGATTGGAAAGGGAAAAAGTAGACAGACTGTAATAATTATTGGATATACTGACATAGGAGCTGCAGACGTCATGACGGATATTATGAGGAGCAGGCTACTCTCAAGTGAGAGCAATGACGAGAATATCAAGTTTTACCAAAACCATTCAACTGACAGGAAAGACCATCAATTCAATTAGTTTTCAAGCCAAATATCAAAACAATGCAAAGCAAACAAAGATGGAGATAGCAAACATATAAAGCATATTCTACATTTATACAGAGAATTGTGTTAATGTTCTAGGGGATATTTTATAGGAGAAATAAAAACATTAAAACTAAGGCATAGTTTTTTTGATGATCAGAAATACTATCTGCCAAACAAACTTGCGTAATTAACAAAATATCATTACTGGTGAAGTTTGGACCAACGTACATTCGTAGCTAAGTACTCACAATAATGCCCAGTGTGCTAACCGGTATATGAGAGGATTTTATGAGTCTAGTGGCTGCAGAAAGTCACCGATCATTGTCCAAACATAGCTGCAGTGCAGCATGCCCACAGTCCTAGCAAGATCTTATGCCCACAGTCCAAGCAAGGTCTTATGCCCACAGTCCTAGCAAGGTCTTATGCCCCCCGGAAAGCAATAATTTGGCATCCATTATAAATAAAGCAACATTATAACAGAAACCCAAATTTGATAAAATACAGTTACGAGAAGCTCCTCGGTCTCCTGGGGACTTTTATGCGCTACTTTATGATAAATTTCAGTATCCTGCGTGTGGAAATGGGACCCCTCAACACTTGGGCCCCCGACCGGGAGGCGGTTGCTACGACTCTGAACATTCCTCCAACTAAGAAACTGAAGAAAGAAACAAGCGTAAATATACGTGTGACTAGGAATATTCCGTGAAAGTTCTATTTGGGCGGCATGTCGTTCTATTTTTCAATCCTTCTTCCGTGGTGGCTTTCAATAAGAGTGCCGCTCTATCTTTCAACTAGATGGTCTGAATTAGGAGAAGATACGGTGAATTTTATTGATGAAAAGATAACCAGGTAACGTATGTATATAGATTTAACGAATTGCTCAAATACAGATGGATTACTGGCAACCAGTCAGTTATAACTATTGCCAAAATTGAAGAGTTCATCAAAGTGACATACAATTAGAGGTGTTGTTCAATTAAAGGATACAGTTCCATTTTTTAATTGTTTCCCGAAGGTGACGCTCTATAAGAGGTGACGTTCAAATAGATATTTTACGGTAATTGCAAAATTAAGGTACTGCAGACATTATCATGCGCGTGCATGCTTGAAAACTGGCATTCTGGCTGCAACCGCATCAAGGAGAGATTGTGCATATATTGTGCATGCATTGCTTGACTAGTTGTGTTGTGACGTGATGTTTTTAGGTATCTTTATATTGGAATGTCTGTGTGCATCCTGTATGTGTGTGTGTACGTGTATGTACGTGTGTGTGTGTGTGTGTGTTTGTCGCTCATCTGTGAGAGTGAGACTGTATGTGCGTGTGTGTGTGTGTGTGTGTGTGATGTGTTGTTTTTTCGCTCAAGCAATTGAGATGTCACGTTCCGGGTCACTGCTGTCACACACACACACACACACACACACACACACACACACACACACACACATACACACACACCCTTGTGATTGTCAGTGGCATTTGTGTGTATGTGTGATTGTATGTATGTGTGTGTGTGTGTGTGTGTGTATGTGTGTGTGTGTGTGTGTGTGTGTGTGTGTGTGTGTATGTGTGTGTTTTGTGTGTGCTGTCGTGCCAACTTCGCAGCGTGCGATGGCAAAAAGTTATCTCCGTCGCCTGGCTGTAGAAACAGATAAAGTGAGATAGACACACTGACACACACACACACATACACTGACACACACACTGACACACACACACACTGACACACACACTGACACACACTGACACACACTGACACACACACACTGACACACACTGACACACACTGACACACACACACTGACACACACACACTGACACACACACACTGACACACACACACTGACACACACACACACACACACACTGACACACACACTGACACACACACTGACACACACACTGACACACACACTGACACACACTGACACACACGCACACACACACTGACACATACACACTGACACACACGCACACTGACACATACACACTGACACACACACTGACACACACACACTGACACACACACTGACACACAACACGCGTGAACAAACAGAATAAGAGTACATGTGCTGGGATGAGAGCAAGAATTAATGTGTAGTGCAGAGTAATTTTGGCCCAAATTATATTAGATTACCACAACAAGTGAATATGCAAGAAAATTGAATGAAAAAGTACCATATTAATATAATGAGTAGACATGCTCATGATATACCATATATGAATAAGATACAGTAACTAAATTAAGCCGATGGAGAATGAAATGATTTATTAGTCTACCATATTGACCTTTATTTTTAGGCATAATCCTTCTTATATCAATTCGTTTTTGGCGTTTAGTTTACACTATGCACTATCAGCTTATATGCCGTATCAGTTTTGAGTATTTGAATTTTTCATTGATTCCGCCTTGCTCGATTATCACTCTGATCCTTGGATAAGACACCAAGGAAAAAGACAACACAGAAACGGAAAAGGGAGGTCGGCTTTTAGTCGCCTCTTAACTCACTTGGAAACAACATAGATCAATGAGGTAACAAAACTCGATGACTCAACGATTGATGTCGATGTTTGTCTTCGCTGACGTTGCACTCAATAAAAGAATAACCACAACGATTGTAAAGCCAAAAATGACAAAATTCTCGTGACAAGAGAAAAGTAAATGCAAAATTCAAATACACATACAAATATACACATACAAATACAAAATTCTCGTGACATGAGAAAAGTAAATGCAATGCAATGCAATGCAAATGCAGTAAATATTACATGCAACTATAATCTAGCAATTCCAAACACACACACACACACGCGCGCGTTCTAACAGAAACTAATGAGTTTTACAGATACAACTTCACTAGTTGATAAAATATTCACTATGGCGCATGAATTACAATAACACACTTTTTGTGAGAAAAATTCTTATTTTAACTTCACGACAGTTTTTACCACCATACCGGCGAATATTGAATTTGTTAAGGAATTACTTTAGTACATATACAAATAATTGCACGTACTAAATAATGCCAAATTACAATGATAATGTAAAATTTGGCGGAATTTCGCTGGCAATTGATCTTCTCAAAGAATCAGTCGGATCACGAAACACGTCGGATATATTTTTTGGCAAACAGCCAGTATTTTCGACAATTTTGGCTATTAGCCAAACAAATTCCAGATCTTATTGACAACCAATAGGAGTGGATACCTCTAGCGGAAACAATATATATGACATTAAAATTGCATGTTATGTTCATACCAGTTAGTTTCTGGATATATTTCAAATTCATACCAGATCTTTTACCGTCTATATCAGTGTTTCTTAACCATTTTCCGTGTTTGCACTCATTTCAAATAAACAGTCACTCCTCACACACCCCGAATTCTTGAGTATTACATGAAAAGGAAAAAAATACAAACGGTGTGATATGAGAACATTTTTATACCATATTCATTCATACATCTCGAAAGCTTCTTTAACTTTCTTGTAGTTTTTTTCTAGGAAATATATAAAGTCCAGATGACATATATTTTTTTACTAATATTTCACAACAGTCCTTGCACCAATTTGGAACCAGACTGGCAGCCCAGGCGGTGCGAGCAGCCCCGGTTAAGAATCACTGGTCTATAATGGCAGGTCTATTTTACATTCATTGCTGAATTTGACATTTATATATTGAAATGTAATATTTCTACTGTAATATATATATGTGAGTGTGTGTATGTATGTATGTGTGTGTGTTTATGGCGTAAATGCAACATACACATCTTCGTTGAGGCAATGATCTCAAATACTAAGGTGTATAGTATCGTTTATGTTTGTGTTCAGTGTTGGTCAAAAATACTGCCACCTCACACACACACACACACACACACACACACACACACATTTATTGTAAGCTAACACAATAAATCTGTCATGGGGCACAGTAAAAAGTTAAACCCACAGGCAAAAAAAAACCTGATGATAGTTTGATTGAGCGCCCGCGTTTTTTTATCAACTTATTGCTTGTTGACTTGGCACTTGTCGCTCTGTCATCGGCCTTTCTATAATAAAAGGCCTCGGCCTAAATATAAAGCCTTAATATAAGTAAACATAAGTACAACTTGTGATGAGATTTATATTGACAGAGTGATTCAGGATTTTGCGAGGAAACAAATGATTGAAGCAAATTCTTATCTCGTACGTATCACTTAAATCATTTCAATGTTCTACATTACTTTTGAAATATACACATATACTACATCTGTATCCAGCTACACATGATACATATATCAAGCTACACATATGTCAAGCTACACATGATTATAATTCATAGATAAGCCAAAATATGGTTAAATATGTGCATTTCTGTCGAGACATGTTGTTTTGGGCAACGAGCTCAATATAATGTGCTTTCAATTGCAGCATACAAATGTTTGGTTTCCCTTAGTTTCCTCTCAAATTGTAAATGCAGAACAATTATCAATTGTTTTCATATCGTGTCTGGTTAACCTTGAAGCAGTTTGTATGCAATATCACCAAATATTGAGTCCAGCGTTTTCTATACTATTTACGCTCTGCTGCTCCTCTTTACGCTCTGCTCACGTATTCTTCAACCTTGTTAGTTTGTACGAGCAGGGGTTATTAGTGGGGGTGCTCGTACCTCTAGGGTGCGAGCCAGTTTCCTAGGGGGATGTGAACATTCCTATGAAAAATAGAAAAATAGAGAAATATACCTGTTTTTACCTGTGTGTAGTATATTTCATGGAAAAAATAAAAGGAAATTTAAAGCAGCTTAATGCTATACGAATGAATATTGAACGTATATTTTGTGCTATTTGTATTTATATCCTTTCATAAACCTATCAAGAAGCCAGGGGGTGTGAGAAGTGACTGCTCATTTGAATAGGATGCAAATACTGAAAAAGGTTGAGAACCACTGTTTTATACAAACTTATACATAAGTTTTTCTCTGTGTTATTTTTCTTCCAAGTCCCGATGATTTGTTAACAAGTTTACCCAGTCCCCTGTGTGGTAATAGCAATGTGGTAATACCTACGATAATGTGGTAATACCTACGATAGTGTGGTAATACCTACGATAATGTGGTAATACCGACGATAATCTGCATCAGCAGTTATCAGTACATTTTCCAGTGTTCGAACCCTTTTAAAATCAGCAAAGGGTTCTCGCACCCCTTGATTCTTCAAAACTCTATGAAAAAATGAAAATATAAGGACTTGATAATAAAACTAATTTAACTAATTCTAACTAATTCTAATTTCTAAATTCATTATTCACTCACACAGCTCAAATTCACTGTAATAATTTTTTTTCAGGGAAAATATGAAGCATGGGTAGAAACATGTTTTCTTTAACATTCACGAGATTCCTCGCACCCCTTAGGAACTAGGCTCGCACCTCGTGGGAGTGCCAGCACCCCCGGTGAAGAACCCCTGATCTACATGATCCACCAGCTCTCCAATCGGTGACATTTTCAATCAGCAAGTGTCAAGTGGACTTCGAGGAACTTTTTAGTGAGCTTTTCACTACAACTGCAGAACAGATACAGTCCTGCCATCGCAGCGTTCTAGCCGTATGTTCTCCTTGATGTTTGCTTGTATATATATGTACTTGACGTATATTATGTACGAGAAGAAACCACAAATGATAGCCACGACATTCAAACGTTTCGGTCATCAGACGTTTTGTCAGTGACTATGGACACCTCAGTCTACATCCACGTGACTATCAATTGTGCCTTCTTCTTCTCGTGTTTGTGTGTGTGTGTGCCTACCTGGTCGTGGATTGTTGCGTTTCACTTGCATCCACTTGTAGGTGGGGGCAGCTGGTGGAGGGGCGGCCCGCCGGGGGGGCACGGCATGGTCGCGCAGCTGGCTCATATAGCAGCCGGCCACCATGTGAGAACGCGCGCCGTACATGCCCATGGCCGCGTGACCGTCCACGTAGCTGGCAGGGTAGGAGGGCAGCGTGGCACCGACCGACGCCGCCGACTCCCCGGTCAACACGACAGCAGGCAGCGCCGCGGGGTACTCCTGCTGATGCTGATGATGATGCTGTTTGAAATGGCTGCGGTAACCGACGCTGGCGTCAAGCGTCGTCGTGGCCGTGACGGCCGAGCTCGGCTGTAACTGAGCCATAGCCGAGTGATAAGCGGCGGTCGCGACCGCACTATGCTGCTGCTGCTGATCAGCATGGTGCAAATGGACGGACGGCTGTTGGTAGTCGTCGAGGGCGGTGTAGTTGGTCATCGGGGCCGAGTGCGGCTCTGCCTGAACTCCGGCCATCGCCGACGTCATCAGGTACGGACCGGAGACGGCGGCTGCACCTGCGTCGGCGGCCACGGCCGGATAGTAGAGCATTTCTCCGGCACCTCCGCCGTATGCTGCCGCTGCGTGCTGGTATCCGGCGGCGACGGCTGAGGCATCAACGCCGCACGAGCTGTACATACCCGAGTTCATCACTGCACCCACACACACCCACACCCACACACACACACACCCACACACCCACACACGCTCTCGAAAGATATCGAGCAACAATGGCACGCAAACGACGTTCGGAGTATTACAACGGTTTAGCGCAGTGCACCCAGGCAGACACAATGTGAGGACATGTCGATAATGGGAGAAGAGGCAGGAAGTCAGTGAGAATAAGCGCGCGCCGCTTGCGAGCCGACACGACCGACACACTATTAATCACGATCATGAGTGGTGCACATGACACTGGCCACTATCACACCAGCTCACTACAGCCAGACTGAGTTCGTCGGTGGTCACGTGACTTTGCGACCGACCAATCAGCGTGAGCGATTATCTAGCCACGCCCAGACAAGGTGTGGTCTCTATGTCAGCGCCATGTACAGACCAATCTCATCCGCGCCGGGCGGTGGGGAGAGAGAGAGAGAGAGGGGGGAAACAGCTAGCCAGACAGAGGGTGAGATGTGGGACAGCGGCGACGGCACTGCGGGGTGGCATGTGGTGTAACAGAGCAGCCCGTCACGTCAACAATGTGGCTCATGACGCCACAACATGACATTGCTCAAGTTCTCGTGTCAATGTGTGCAGTCGTGCAGAAAAAACACAGAATATCAGTGATCTTATAAAGTATTATATGTATGTTTTTTCTGGTTGAGCTTTTGGGTCTCATTTAGGGTCACATATTAACTACACTCGTTTTTCTCAAGCTGTCTATATATATTGGGCGCTTGTGGTACATGGGGTAATCGCAGTGTAGTAATAGTGCATGCACTAATCCCATCTCGCTGAATTTTCCCGTAATTATTGATATATAATAGCAACATACAAATTGTTATATGCATATATGTATGTGTGTATGTATGTGTGTGTGTGTTTGTGGCTGATTAAGAGGATTTAAGAGCTTATTTTACTCATTAATTGCGGCATTAATCATTATTTTACTCATTTATTTTACTCATTAGTGATTATGTCATATTTAAATCTTTTGTAGTCGTAATTTTTATAACGTTCGGATATTTTTTATCAAAATATGTCACATGTATTTGAGTAATCATGGATAAATCCACCTGAAAAGGCATATTTATGATCGTGTAAGTTTTACAGTATAGTTAATTATCTTTTTTCGGCAAGTATATAATGCAAAAATTCCTTTAGTTTTTCTTTTCTGTATGACGATCGCTTTCACTAATTTATGGCACAAGTAACAAAAACTGATCAAAAATCCAGCTTTTATTGTTGCTAATATCTTGTTTATATTTAATTTTATTAGGCGACCAAATGCTCTTTTCTCTCTGTCTTCCTATTCCAAATATATTCTATTCTATTCATTTATTCCTTTTTCATTTATTTTATATATTTTTTATATATTTAATCTATGATTAATGGTATATTTTGTCTGTTTTGCTACCTTCAAAATATAGTATTTTCTATTGATTTATTATATTTTGATTTATGTTTTTAGTTTTAATTCTGTGATTAATTCTATTTTATCTCTGTCTTTTTAATTTCGATTTTTTAAAATTATATTCTATTCTATTATATTAGTTTTTCATAGCAGCTTTAAAAATGATGGCCGCATTCAATCGAGCCAACTTGCTTTTATATTGTTATTTCGCAAAAGTTATATACTTACATCACTTGAAGACACTAGGAAGAGTGGTAGTGTTGGGACAGTGCAATGAATGTGAATGACGAGGGTTTACGCAGACACAAACTGAACACAACAACATTCGGCACAACTGCTGGACTCATGAAAGAAAGCTATTCCATGCCTTAGTCCAGTAGTTCTGACCATTCTCCAGTGTTTGCTCTGTTTTCACATCAGCAGTCAGTTATCGAGCCCATTGTATTCTTGATAGCTATATATACGAGGCATATAGATAAGAACATATACGACGTAATAACACACATTTTATTCAATAGTCATTTATACAGTTCACAGTTTTTTCCTCCAGGAAATAAGATAAAACATAGGTAGGACATATATTTTCCTTGGTTTTTTTCACAGGAATTCTCGTATTCCTTAGGAATCAGTTTCTCATGTGTAGTAGGCGCGGGTCTTATTCAATTACCGCATGTACAAAGTTAGAAAATCGCGCTAAACACTTCTCTGAACCAGCCAAGCATCGATCTGTTTGTGGACCTGGCAAAGTGTCATTGTGCTTTCTTTTGGAACCCCATTTATCAGGCATCCTGCAATGTCTCATATGCAATGACTGGTTGAAAAGAGGGATTCACATCGCCGAGTTATGTGTACATATTTGCTAGTAGGCTGAAAGGGCGGTGTAAATCAGTGCCTGATGTGTGTGTGTGTGTGTGTGTGTGTGTCGGTTGTGACAGGTGTGGCGATTAATGATGTTCCTAAGTCGCGGGGCTGGTAGCTGGCATGCTGTGTGTGGTCTGAGACGTGTGTACCGCTGAACACACGAACCCCATACACACACACACACACACACATACAAACTGCCCCTTGCTTCCACCTGTGACACCGCATATAACACGTGTAAGCCAGTTCATATGAACACACACACACGTGTGTCTGCTAGAGTGTCGCTAATAAATGACTTGGAACATTTAGCACACACACACACACGCACAAACACGCACACACACACAAACAGTTTGCAGAGGCTCAATTTATCATGTGAACGTTAAACGAGTGATAATGTGCTTATGAGAGTAACAATAGAAGCGCGAAACTTGAAGCGGTCAAACAAACGGTAAGATTAATTGTATGAGGTGCTTATTAATTGTCGTTCACATTTCAAGGCTCATGAAAATAAATGAGTGTGTGTGTGTGTGTGTGTGGTCTAAGCAAACAAATCAAAACTAATTAAAAAAATAAATCAGATAATTAATAAAATAATAATTATGTAATATTAATTAAACCTATAATTAAATACACGAGATATACACGTCGGTTTTGTTTAGTTCCAGGACTAAAAACCAAGTGTATGGGATGTGAATGCATCCAAGTGTATGCATCCAAGTGTATGCATCCAAGTGTATGCATCCAAGTGTATGCATCCAAGTGTATAATGGATGGATGCATCCATCCATTATATACTTGAAAGACTAAAAACCAAGAGTATGGGATGTGTATGCATCCATCCATTATATACTTGAAAGACTAAAAACCAAGAGTATGGGATGTGTATGCATCCAAGTGTATAATGGATGGATGCATCCATCCATTATATACTTGAAAGACTAAAAACCAAGAGTATGGGATGTGTATGCATCCATCCATTACATACTTGAAAGACTAAAAACCAAGAGTATGGGATGTGTATGCATCCAAGTGTATGCATCCAAGTGTAGGCATCCAAGTGTATGCATCCAAGTGTAGGCATCCAAGTGTATGCATCCAAGTGTATAATGGATGGATATGTATGCATCCATCCATTATACACTTGAAAGACTAAAAGCCAAGAGTATGGGATGTGTATGCATCCAAGTGTATAATGTATGGGAGGTGCCAACTTTGCAGGATTATAGTTGTCTCCCTTGTATATGGCACGAAAGAAAAGGAAAGGAATAAGGAAAAGGAAAGGAATATGTAGAAGAAAGGAATAGGAAGAGGAAAGGAATATGTAGAGGAAAGGAATAAGGAAAGGAATAGGTAGAGGCAAGGAAAAGGTAGAGGAAAAGAAGGTTGTCTTTCAGTCGTCTCTTTTACGACACACAGCGGATACGGCGGCAGCATTCTAAATATTCCTTTACCGCGGGGGTAAACACGTCCGCCTAGCCGGCACCTTTCAACACATGCTGCCTCAAAGTTGCCATGTTCATAACCCACCTTTCCTTCTGCTCTCTCCTCCTCCTACCCTCTGCCGACATCACAGCACCGCCGGTGTCTCCGATCACCACTGTCGCACCTGTCATCGATTGCAGGCGTTCACCTTGTGGTCGCCGCTTCAATCAACCGCCGAAGCTGTTGTATGCGTGTCTGCAGGTGTACGTGCACGTGTATCGTGAGTGTACGCTTGCTGGTGTGTTACCGGCGGATTTCTTCAATAAATACCAATCGGGCGGTGGTTTTGTTGTCGTGGGGTCGGGTAGTCACTTGGTGATACAATCACCGCTGCGCTGCTCAACGCCAAATTGGACCCGCACAAAGACAGTCGCGTGCCAGTGTGTGTGTACAAGTGCTTGCTATATGAACTCGCATATAAATACGCACGAGTTTACCAGCTCACTCAAACTCATTCATCATTGCAATATTGGTATGCACTAATACAATGAACATCCCTAACATTGGGATATTTGCTTGCATCACAGTGGTTCTCAACCCTATTGGAGGTTCATACATACATTTATCGAATCATTCGTGTTTGAAGTATTATGAGATAAATCACAAATCACGTACGATCAAGACAGTCACACAAGTAGGCTACTACTGAGTGGACCGAGTTGCTTGCAGAACAGATATCAAGACCAAGCGATGTGGCGTGATTAGCTGCAGCCAATGATGACCAAGCAGAGCTTGACGTCACTAATCATACGAGTGGGTGAACCAAACCGCCGAACTTCTGAAAATATCTTACCGAACCCCTGGGATTCGATCGAACCCAAGTTAGAACCACTGAGCTAACAAGACGAGATGACGAGCATTAGCTGAGCTGCATTGTCGGCAATTTGCAGTGGTATAGTCTTCAATTGTGGTCTGGCTGGTCGCCACTATCATTCGGAATCAGAGACGTTTTAGCTTAATCCTATCGTATTCGACCATATGGGGTGACAAGAAGTATGAAATCCATGGCTGTTCAGACCTCATTTCACTGCAGCTCCTGACTGACCAAGAAAGGCGACAATTATCATAGCTCAAAATTACTTCAAAGCAATAATAATGAGTTGATTGAAAAATGATTAATTGCAAGTGGAAAAGATGAGAAACTGGAAGAGAGAGAAAGAATATGAATAAGGCACATAGAAGGACAAATGATGCAGGAGTTGATGAAGTTCAAGGTGATTGTCAATTGTTTGAGCTCAATCCTCTATCATTTTGACCCGGGCATGATTGTCGGAGACTTTTTACTTCTTCAATACATTTCTTGAAGAGTTTCTCTGGATCGGGTTGTAAGACAAAGCTTTCTACAAATCATATTTCTTGCGACTTGTTTACAAACTTATACTTTCATTTAGGCCTGCCATATGAAATATCGTTTCGATATTTATCATAATTTCCGGGAATTCACAAATTTGAAGATGTGGCCAACATATTTCCACAATAGGCAATCCAAAATTTTCCACGGAAAATTGGCAAAATACTACGCTGTATGCCAGTGTGCAGCGTAATTATACAGTGGCGTGTATCTAACGTTGTAGTGTTGTGTGCATGAGCGCATGGCGGAGAGCATGGCATTCACTGTTTGTGTTCACATGCACGCAAACCATGTGCATCAGTCCAAACACACACACGCACACACACACACACACTGACACTTACACACACAACTGTGAGTACACACGCACATTCATAGCTTAATGTTGTGAATGTGTACGCGTTGGCGGTGCTCTGCGTTATGTATGTATGTGTGTGTGTGTGTGTGTGTGTGTGTGTGTGTGTGTGTGTCTGGGTGCATGTGTGTGTGGGTGCGTGTGTGCGAGAGTTGGTGCATGACAGCGCGGCTGGTTCTCACATGACCAGACGACGCCACGACGTCAATGGGATCAATAGCCACTCGGTCATGATCGATCAATGTCGCTGACCCCGTCGGCGTGCGTGTAGAAGCTCCACCACACACACGACACCACTGACACGACACCACTGACACGACACCACACACACGACACCACACACACGACACCACTGACACGACACCACTGACACGACACCACTGACACAACACCACTGACACGACACCACTGACACGACACCACTGACACGACACCACTGACACAACACCACTGACACGACACCACTGACACGACACCACACACACGACACCACACACACGACACCACTGACACGACACCACACACACGACACCACTGACACGACACCACTGACACGACACCACAAACACGACACCACTGACACGACACCACACACACGACACCTCACACACGACACCACACACACGACACCACTGACACGACACCACTCACACGACACCACTGACACGACACCACTGACACGCCACTGACACGACACCAATGACACGACACCACTGACACGACACCACTGACACGAAACCACTGACACGACACCACTGACGCACCACTGACACAACACCACTGACACGACACCACTGACACGACACCACTGACACGACACCACTGACGCGACACCACTGACACGACACCAATGACACGACACCACTGACACGCCACTGACACGACACCAATGACACGACACCACACACTCGACACCACTGACACTACACCACTGACACTCCACCACTGACACGACACCACTGACACAACACCACTGACACGACACCACTGACACGACACCACTGACACGACACCACTGACACGAAACCACTGACACGACACCACTGACGCACCACTGACACAACACCACTGACACGACACCAATGACACGACACCAATGACACGACATCACTGACACAACACCACTGACATGACACCACTGACACTACCACTGACACTACACCACTGACACTACACCACTGACACTACACCACTGACACTACACCACTGACACCACACCACTGACACGACACCACACACACGACACCACACACACGACACCACTGACACGACACCACACACACGACACCACTGACACTACACCACTGACACTACACCACTCACACGACACCACTGACACGACACCACTGACACGACACCACTGACACGACACTACTGACACGACACCACTGACACGACACCACTGACACGACACCACTGACACGACACCACTGATACGACACCACTGACACGACACCACACACAAGACACCACTGACACGGCACCACTGACACGACACCACTGACACGACACCACTAACACGACACCACTGACACGACACCACAAACACGACACCACTGACACAACACCACTGACACGACACCACTGACACAACACCACTGACACGACACCACTGACACGACACCACACACACGACACCACTGACACGGCACCACTGACACTACACCACTGACACGACACCACTGACACGACACCAATGACACGACATCACTGACACGACATCACTGACACAACACCACTGACATGACACCACTGACACGACACCACTGACACAACACCACTGACACGGCATCACTGACACTACACCACTGACATGACACCACACACACGACACCACTGACACGACACCACTGACACGACACCACTGACACGACACCACACACACGACACCACACACACGACACCACACACACGACACCACTGACACTACACCACTGACACGACACCACTGACACAACACCACTGACACGACACCACTGACACGACACCACTGACGCGACACCACTGACACGACACCAATGACACGACACCAATGACACGACATCACTGACACAACACCACTGACACGACACCACTGACACGACACCTCTGACACAACACCACTGACATGACACCACTGACACTACCACTGACACACGACACCACTGACACTACACCACACACGCTAGATACACATATAGTTTCAATTGTTGTGTATGTATAAATTTTAATTGCTTTCACACGCTAATACTCTCAATAATGTCATATTATGCTGTTGCGTGTAAATACAATCACACTCAGACTCAAATAACACAAGCTACGATTAATCTCTAAACTGGAATAAAATCAATTAATTCAGTAGATTTTAATTGAAAAGCTTCCTGCGAGCCGTTCGTGGCTTCAAAATATGACGACAAAATATTTGTTGAATTCATAAATACGTTTTCGTTTTACAGTTTTTTTATCTGCATAGTTTTGAAATCGTCAGAATCATGCAGGATTATTGCTGTGCAATCGCCCAGTACAGAACTGCATTTGGTTAAATCTCCAATAACCACAAGACAAGATTTCACCATCTCAAGTACTGAAGTGTTATGTGCATTTAATTACGGAGTTTATTCATTTGCCAGTTTATATTGTTCTATTGAAGTTGAAAGGTTGGTATTTTATTTTACAAATATGCGTTTTTTAAAAAGCTGTGTGTGTATTTTGTGGAGATATGCGACTAACGTTCCTTAGAAAGGTGTGTTTGACAGGCGGCTGTTGACAGGGGGTTTTTGTGACTGGCATTCACCATGAGACTGGGTGCATGAGGGCGTGTCTGGGTGCTCAACTCCTTCAACACCGATCCTCAACTCTTTCACACTCTGTTTTTGTACACCATTCATGCGACCGCGTTGAACAGCTGATTCTGAAGGCCAGCGAATGGTCTCCGCGATGCAAACGTTTCACTCAACGCTGAAACATAGTTTCCCGCAGGAGTTGAGAAATGCATTTAAACAATAACATCATATATATTTTTCTGAAAAAATAACGAACAGGCCAACCTGAGGAGCTTCCAGGTGGTACGCTAACACTTTCGGGATATTTGCCATGGTCGAAATGTCAGCAGCGTGTGCATGCTGTACAAGATCAAGCACAACGACCATCATCCGATGAGCAAGTCAATTCCTGATGATTTCGTGGCAGCAAGAATCACACGGTTTACATCCAAACAGCATTCCCATTGCATGGCTCCAATTCGTTGTCGTACAAAACAATTCCAACGTTGCTTTCTTCCGGCCACTGTGTCTACTTGGAACACGTTGAAGGAGGAGGCTTTCTTGCAGAGCAATTTGAACAAATTCAATTAGTTCACAAAAATTAAATTCACAAAGTTATTCTCAAATGACAACTTTTTGGCAATCTCTTTCTTTTAGTGTATTGTATATATATATATATATATATATATATATATATATATATATATATATATATATATATATATATATATATATATATATATTATAAGAAAGGCATATCGGATGTTCGGTAGCAGCACAATCTCAAAAAGTTGTGTTCGCTGTTTCATTTTGCCAATTCTGGAGTACTGCGCCCCCGTGTGGTCTTCTGCTGCGGATTGTCACCTCAATCTCATCAACAGAGTTGTTTGAACTTGCAAGTTCCTCTGTGGTGACTTGGTTCTTGGTGATCTTTGCCATCGTCGAAAGGTCAGCAGCGTGTGCATGCTGTACAAGATCAAGCACAACGACCATCATCCGATGAGCAAGTCAATTCCTGATGATTTCGTGGCAGCAAGAATCACACGGTTTACATCCAAACAGCATTCCCAGTGCATGGCTCAAATTCGTTGTCGTACAAAACAATTCCAACGTTGCTTTCTTCCGGCCACTGTGTCTACTTGGAACACGTTGAAGGAGGAGGCTTTCTCACAGAACAATTTGAACAAATTCAAGGCCAAAGTCAATAAAATGCTACTGAAAGAGTGAAATTGACTGTTGGGTGTTATTAATTTATTTATTTACTCATATTAACTATTTTTTATTTATATTTACTTTTTTTCTCCCTATATTATTATTTATTATTGGTTGTTGTTATTTATTAAATCATACTTTTATGTATTGCTGGTTATTTCTCATTGAATCAAATTTATTGTTATTGATTGTTATTTATTACCTATTTATTAATATTTATTGTTATTTATTCTTATTTATTGATGGTTGTTATCTATTGAATCACATATTTATTATTGCTTGATGTTATTTATTGAGGAACGTGGGCGGAGTGACATTATGGAGTGTTATCGGATAATGGTTTATTATTTATTGTTATTTATTTATTATTTTCTTTTCCAGCTGGCTTTCTAGAATTATTGTCTTTTCGAACTCTCTCTCTAAATCTTTTGGGCGCTTCCGGTACATGGGTACACCGCAAGGTGGCAATATTGCATGTACTCTTCCCATGCTACTGGCCTTGTCTGTAATTAATAATAATAATAATTATAATTAATGCCACCAGGACATGATTTCCTATGTGTTGTGAGCATGGTAATGTCCCTCATTGACCAGCTGGTGGAGAAAAAGCAGATACACTACTCGCATTGAGTTTGTTTTCAGTTGATTTGTGTGTTCTACTTGTACAGTTATGTAAATATAGTGATATCTGATCGAACTAAGTTTCTCTGGAATCAGGTGGTACGCGGTGACTGTACGAGAGCTTCAAATGGTACTCGATCACAAGAAGGTTGAACACCACTGATCTATATCTTTTTACAATTTCATTTGTCCCAACTGAAAGCAAAGTTGTCCCAACTGAAATAAAAAATTTTCCCAGCTAGAACCACAAGGTGTGTTATTGATTTTACATTAAATATCAAACTTAATTGTTATCAGTACATTTTATTGTATTTCACATGAATATTTTTGAATTAGTCGTATAAAACAGATATGTACTACTTACTATGTACTATACAATTATGTGCTATGGTATGGACTACAATTACAATGCAGATATGTAACGTGTGTGCTTACTTTATGAGGAACTCCAATATATCAATATATTTCAGCCAATATATCAATGTAGCGTATAGAGCGTATACGCTGAATTATATGTCGTTTGAAATTGTTGCGCTTGTTGGGTGCAATATGTGAGATAATGTGATGTTTGTGTGTTAAATTGTTAGTGTGTCAATATATATATATATATAATATCGTTATTGTTGTAAATTATTCTGATGTGTGCGTCCAGAAGCCTTGGCTCGACGGGTTATTGCTACATTATTTCATTATTGTGTGTTTCATGCTGAATTCAATGTTTTACAGTGGCAAAATGCACTTCCTAGTTCTTACAGACACTCGTCGTGTGTGATTGCTTTTTTGCTATGCTGATTTTGATGACAACATACCCAAATGAACTTGACTCAGCACAATTTTCGGGAGGGGGATACAGCAGCATATTTATCCCCTCAGCCAATTTGTCGGGGGGTACATGCCCCTGGGATCCACGCTCATGGTATGTGCACATTGGAAAGAGCGCACTGTGTCATTGTTCCTATATCTTGGCTATCATCTGCGCCGGCCCATTCATCACGGTGCAGTGTGTTATTTAAATAGCGAGACGTGTAAGTGAACTCGGCCAATTTTCATATTTGGCGTCATCTACATAATTGGCGCGCCGTGCGCCGAAATTGCCCACATGAACAGCTCGAATTGTGATTGCGTGCGTGCTTGTGTGTGTGTGTGTGTATATTTGTGTGTGTGTGCTTGTGTGTGCGTGCGTGTGTGTGTGTGTGTGTGTGTGTGTGCGTGTGTTTGTGTGCTGTGTGTATGTTTGTGTGCTGTGTGTGTATGTGTGCTTGTGTGCTGTGTGTGTGTGTGCGTCCGTGTGTGTGTGTGTGCGTGTGTGTGCGTGCGTGTATGTGTGTGTATGTGTGTGTTTGAGTGCTGTGTGTGTGAATTTATACATGTAGTTTTGCCATAACAGTGTGAATACGCTTGAAGTTATCAATCTATACGACAATGCGCGTGGGATATATCTTAATATAACCTGTCAAATACGTTGAAATTCAACATCATATATATATATATATATATATATATATATATATATATATATATATATATATATATATATATATATATATATATATATATATATATAGTGGACCCTCCAAATAAGGGAATCCTCCAAAATGCGAACTGATCTATTGGTCCCCTCTCCTTTTTTGAGACCGGTTTTATGGATGATGACTTCTATAATCTGGTTATTTGTGTTCAAATACCTTTTTTGTACATGAAAAATATATTTCCACAGTCGTTATCTTCCTACACGGAAATAATGACCGTTTTTTTGGTCAGGATTGCCACTCTGAATAATGTGATCCGTTTTTAGTCGTAGTCTCATTAGGGACACTAAGTTTGTGTGAATATTTGCAGTGCTTGAACTTTTACATTTGCAAATAATTGAAAAGAATTTTAAGCATCATATTACGTGAATATATTATAATCAACGTAGTTCATTTCTGGGAGGAAAAAGGTAATGTGTAAAAAATCACAAAATTTTTGCAACCTGTTGTTGTTCTCTTGAACAGCTTCAAATTTTTAGCAGAAAAAGCGGTTTTCAATCAGTGTTTTCTTACACAATGATTAAACCTATAATTGAATGCAAAACTGAACTGTACATAGAAGTGCCGCACAGTACCGTGCAAACAATGATATTAGGGCTTTCAGACACATTATAACAATATTATTGAGCATATTTAATTGTAATTCAATTTGGTAGGATCACTAATAGAATGAATAACTGATATGTTTAGAAAAATAATTGATTTAACATCCCAAATATATCATTTCTATAATTTGAAGTATTTGCATGACTCTTAAAAAAACTAAAAAACTTGTCTTTTGGTCGAGGTGTTTTAGGCAAAAAACGGTTTTTCAAAAGCATCGATTTTTAGGCCGCATCTCTAGTGCGATTGTGTGTGTGTGTCAAGCCATTTTTTCTAACTTGCGATAGCGATCAAACGATCATTTTCCGCCAACCTGCAGTAAACGATAAACGATAAAACGATAGCGATACAAAATGTGAACTTGCGATAACAAAAGCGATAAATGATAACTACTTTTTTTAGTTGAAATAACAAAAACATACAAACCACATTTTTCCACAGTGAAAATTAATTAAACTAGACAAAAACTGTCACTGGAACCAGTCTATGGCCTACAAGTTCTATTCTACATCAGTCTCTCTGACTCAAACTCTCCCTCCTCAAGAAAGCATCCAAGAGCTGCATCTTGGTGAAGACCAGCTTCTCAAACCTGTCGCTGGTCATGCCAATGCGACCTAGGTAGTCTAGGTGGAATTGGTCATGAATGCACGCTTGGGCCTGAGGACGTCATCAGCAGTGCTGAACATGCGCTCCACGACAGCAGAGCTGGGCAAGGACGTGTTGTACTTGATGAACAGCGAGATCACTTTTCCCTGTACATTCTGGGGAATTGCCCACGCTTCACCTCTGCCACCTTGCTCCTGCCCCAGGTGTCCACCTTCTTCTTGATGATCTCATCAATGTTGGGCCTATCCTCCTCCATGACAGTGGGGCTCTCTAGGGGGCAAAGGGGTCGTCACTGGCTTATTTAGGCTTTTCTGTCACCATTTTATGGTTCTGGCTGGAGGGGAGAGGGTCAGGTGTCACTGGCGGATCTAGAGGGGGGGCTGAAGGGGGCTGAAACCCCCCCAAAAATGCTCCTATCAACTCCTCATAACCTAGTTTCACTAAAACAGGTCAATATAAATATTTTTCTTCATAATTTGTTGACATAAGCATTGTCGCAAGGACGTTGCATAATGATGCATGTACACGACTGATCGCCACCAAATTTCAGCCCCCTAAAATTGTTTCAGCCCCTCCCAAAATTGCACTCTGGATCCGCCACTGTCAGGTGTGAATGTGATGGAGATGACGATCATCCTGATGAACCTCTCCTTGATTTCCTCTTCAAGGTCCATATGCTTCAACATGAAGGGCCATGGTTGGGGTGGGTCAAGGCGCATGGGAGAGAGCGGCACATACCCTCCTAACTAGAGAACTCCAGCGAGACTGCCGTATTGCAGCTGTGAATAATAATGTGATTGACCAGTTACACACACACACACACTTGGCAGCTCTCATATGAGGTTTTTCAGGATTCACTTTCAAGCCAGTGTTGATCCTTCTAGTCTCTACCCTATATATACTCACAGCTTGAACTGGTCTGGAAACGTCAGGCGGGCTGTTGTGATCCGTTGTCGTCGTGCACATTGTTGTAATGTTTACAAAAGTCTTTGGAACCTATCGTTTATCGTTCCTCGTTTTTTCAGGACTAGCGGTAAGTGGATGAGCGATGATTTTAGAAAACTTTGCGATAAACGAGAAACGATAAAATGTTTGACCTCAGCGATAATAACACTGGTCTACAAGCGAAAACACATTTTTATCTGGCATGGAGTCTCAGAACAGATTTAGACTAATTTGAGTGTGTTGAATTCAAATCTGTTCTTACATTTTCTCCATCACTTCATGTGATTTCGCTGTAGATATCTTCTCTTCAAAAATTTCACGAATTTTGTATTGGGACAGTAGAGCTACAGCAAAAGCATCGGGTGGAAAAATTAAGGGCCTCAACAACAGAATCTGGTATCTGGGAATAGGAATGGCATCAATGATTATCTAGTGGATAGGAAGCAAATTGTCTTTCCTCCCTTGCACATAAATCTTGGATTAATGAAACAGATCGTTAGAGCTCTTAATCAAAGTGGAGAATAGCTTAAATATATTTGCTTAGCTTTTCTTGATCTTAGTGAAGAGAAGAAAAAGGCTGGGGGGTAAAATGAGTATCAATGTCACTATTTACGTACTATTTGAACAATTTTGCGGAGATCCTTCGGGTTACGAGTGAGGAAAAATGAGAACGGTTCCATCAGGACATTAAAACAATGCAAGATCGGTACCAAGGCTGATGGGACTCACATATGATGTCAGATTATTGCTGGAGCTTGATGAGAGACAACCCAGAAGCTGTACATCAGTCAATCAGTGAAGAAAAGAACATTCAAATAACTGTAATATGCCGTTGATCTTGTGCAACATATATATACATATTTATGTATTCTTATGTTTTATATCCGAATTTTGCCACTGTATTTTATTTATTGTACATGAACCTTGTAAGCTTTGTTATTCATTCACTATGGATATGCAAAATATAATACCAAAATCATTTGCTTTGATCATGATACCTTCGATATATAGGCTGATGAGTAATTTCCATAAAATAGATACTAATATATCTCGAAATTCTAATGTCATAGAAAAAATCTGAGTTCATTTTCGTAATTTGCAGCCCAAACTCAGTCAGAATATATTTTAAAACATTTTGCCAGAAAAATAGGGTTGACCAATGTAATAGTTTATCCCACACTGGAACAACTGTATATATATTCGTATATATACATATATATAATACATATGTGTGTATGCAAACATGTCCAGCTATGCAGGGATTGGATGTTGTACGTCACACTGACGCTGACATATTTATCAGTTTGTTCAACACATGCTGCCCTAATAACTGGCCGTTATTGATGCTGTTCTCAGACAAGCTGTCCAATATCACACACACTGACACACACACATACATACACATACACATACACATACACACATACACACACTGACACACACACTGACACACACACACACTGACACACACACACACTGACACACACACACTGACACACACACATACACATACATATATACACACACACACATACACACACTGACACACACACTGACACACACACACACTGACACACACACACACTGACACACACACATACACATACATATATACACACACACACATACACACACTGACACACACACTGACACACACACACACTGACACACACACACACACATACACACTGACACACACAAACACATAAACACACTGACACACACACACACACACTGGCACAAACACACACACGCACACACTGACATACACAAACACACACACACTGACACACACACACACACACTGACACACTCACACACACACACACACACACACTGACACACTCACACACACTGACACACACACACTGACACACACACACACACACACACACACACACACACACACACACACACACACACACACACACACACACACACACTGACACACTGGCACATACACTGACACTCACACACACTGACACACACACTGACACACACACACACACTGACACACACACACACACACACACACACACTGACACACTGGCACATACACTGACACACACACACACTGACACACTCACACACACTGATACACACTGACACTGACACACACTGACACACACACTGACACACACACACACTGACACACACACACACTGACACACTGGCACACACTGACACACACTGACAATCACACACGCCGATACACACACTGACACACACTGACAAACACACACACACACACTGACACAAACACACACATGCACAAGCGCTCACAACGAGACATTCGTGCAGATCAGTGGTTCATAATCATTTTTGGTTTTCCTTTTCAAATCAGCAGTCAGTTCTGGCACCCCTTGGATCCTTAATAGCTATAGAAAAAGGTTTTAGTACAATATATATAAATTTATAAATTTACGCATTTGAACACAGCAGTGGAAAGGCCAATGTTCGCGTGAATTTATGCATGGGCAAAGCCTCACGGCCCCGGCTGGCACACCGCAGGTCCGGCCACACGGGTTTTGCAGTTACCGCCGGCACAGAAGCTGCACGGCTGCGCGCATTACGACAATTGGGCTATCACTTTCAGAAACGAACCCAAACGTTTCACCTCGCCAGGGAATCGAACACTGGACTCTCGTGCACAGAGCATCCGTCTTAGCCACTCGGCTACGAGGCGGACCATATACAAAGTACAATAGGCGTAAAAATATTTCATTTTTTTCCTTTTCATACAGCTTAAAGAAGATTTCCTTTAAGAAGATTTAGCAAATAGTTTATATTTAAATATTATCCATAATAAATATATTTATTACTTGTAAACATATATTTTCCTCAATTTCTCACAGGAATTCTCGTCCCCCTTAGGAACGAGGCTGCCCACCTTAGGAGTGCAAACACCCCCGGTTTAGAACAGCCGGTATAAATGCACACCTACACACACACACACCTACACACTGACACACAGACACACACCTACACAGTTACACACACACACACACACACATCTACACACTGACACACACACACTTGCTCACACACACACCTACACACTGACACACATACACTTGCTCACACACACACCTACACACTGACACACACATACACTTGCTCACACACACACCTACACACTGACACACATACACTTGCTCACACACACACACATCTACACACTGACACACACACTTGGGGTGAGCCTAAGGGGGGTGAGCCTGGTTCCTAAGAGGGACGAGGATTCCTGTGAGAATTTGAGGAAAATATTTACAAATACAAGTGCACACACTATGATGCACCATGAGATTGCTTGTTCGTCGTGTGGAGCGGCTTGTACGTGTGTACAAGGCTTACAGGCTGGCTGACACGATATCGGGCAATCATGCGACAACCGATCACTAATACAATGTTGCTGGCATGCGCCGGCACACACACACACACACACACACACACATATACACACAGGTGTCGGGCAGCAAAACACGCAAGGCACCGGGCAAGTTGGTTCTGAACGTCTGACCCACTTGCAAGCAGTGGCGGTGATCAAAGGGAGGCTGGGAGGATACTAAACCCTCTCTCCCGAATGTTCCCAGTTCTTCTAAACATCATAAATACTCGCCTCCCGAAAAAAAGGACAATGAACTTCCACATTTCTCGCCAAGCCCCCACATATTTTTCCTTAGCCTCTCCACCGGAAAAATCCTTGCTCCGCCACTGATACGAAGGCAGTAAGGAAATAGCCCGCATACACCCACGCATAGATACACACACACATACATACACACTGGTGGTGCATGCAGATATATCGTATCTGGCACGTGACTCGATGATGGTGGCATTCGACGGCCGGGTAATCGGCGCACTGTGTCGATATCGACGACTACCTGATCACTGCCATTAACTCAGTCATTACACTGGCGCATGCACGTGTCACCGCCGCTAACACCAACATGCACACGACCAGACACGACTGGCTAGGTGCGTATTCGTGTAAACAAATGTGCTACAAGAAAGGTACATGAAAGCATGTGTGGATATATGCAGATACGCAGTCCGAATATGTAATACACTCGGGTATATTGGGTAATGTGGTTCGTTCATTCGCTTTATGTGAAAACCCAATAAATTCGCTTGCTATAAAGTCTATAGATTTGCCTAGTAGAGGACATAGTTTTTATGCTCAATAAACATGACTGAGAAATATCATAGACCTTTTGGCATAGGAGTTTTTAGCATAAAATTCTAAGTTTCGTTTTGCATCCACGTATAAAAGGCACAATAATGTTGGGGTATAACAGAGGAAATGATTAATATGATTGCATAAGCCGCTGCAGATTGCGTGCAGTCAGCTGTACTCACCTGTAGTCAATTGTTTCGGCCGGTATAATGTCGTGAACACTATGCAATGACAGCATCACTTCCCCGAGACTTGGATTGCGTGGGCAGTAATTCAGCTGGTTGAAGTATATTGGATCACCAGGTTAGTATGGGCTCACCGTTACAGAAAACATAATCTAAGCGAATGTTATGTATTTCTCAATTAAACAACAGTTCAGGGAGATCAGCAGCAACGTATTGGAGGCACAACACTTCTAATTCAATCCGAAACTGGCTTATGCCACTTCTTAGCTGCCTCTTGTAGCGATAGGTCAATTCGCATGCGATAGCAGAGACTAGAAAGACACGTGAAAATCGCGACCACACACACGACACTCAGGTGTGAAGCTGAACCATTGGAGCCAAGAGTAGTAGGCAGTGCCTTACTGACACTACATCGCGACTGAAACCACCACACTTACACACACACACACACACACACACACACACACACACACACACACACACACACACACACACACACATATATATATATACACACACACACACGCTATTGCTACCATATTCAAACCGTCAACCCACACACGCACACATACAAAGTTATGATAGTTACCATTGAGTACACTATAGAGAAGGCAGCGTGTGCGTGTGCGATCACAACAGCTGAGATTTGAGATAAAAGACAGGAGAGAGAGGAGCTTGAGGTACAAGAAGAAAAAGATCGTGGAGCGAGGCTAAGACTACGGTGGTCGCGTGTCCAGGTGACAGTGTAGCAGAGTGTGACTTCTGTCTGTGCTGGTGCCATCAAAATGTCACTCACTCACATACACACTGACACACACACACACACACACACACACACACACACACACACACACACACACACTGACACACACACACACACACACACACACACACACACACACACACACACACACACACACACTGACACACACACACACACACAATGCCGCACATGCTTGTATCTTGGTCGGTGACAGTGATGTGTGACAAGTCGTCTGAATATGAAGTCACATAACAGCTACTGTATGTGTGTGTGAGCTCGTCCCTCTCTCTTTCTGTCTCTCCTATTCTCTTTCCCTATCTATAT
>OU696590.1:492500-505000 GCA_916048095.2 Sacculina carcini
GCTATGATCATGGGTGAAGATTTGTGTCGAGGCTCGGGGGAAGACACCCCCCATGTATTAGTGTTCAAAGTTGGCTCAGTTGGTCAATTGCATTGGATCCTCAACCATTTATGCCTAGTCAATTACAACACACATACCTCAATGATAAGTATTGCATATAATTGAAATACACACATTTGTCGTGTATTGTTACTTTTTTGCTATGCTGATTTCGATGACAATATAGCCAATGAACTGAACTCAGCAGAATTCTCGGGGGGTATAATTGCATATTCATACCCCCAGCCAATATGCTGGGGGTACATATACCCCCATACCCCCATGATTTACGTCCCTAGCTATGACTGACTAATTTTTATTAGTGAATTTGTGATTATAATCACAAATAACTAATAAGTTACCAAAAATCACCCTGTGTTTGTGTCATTTGCTAAATAAATTAGTTGGCGTTACCTGGATTTATTTTCATCGATACCATTCACCGTATCTGAAAAATAGAACGACACCCTCCATTTAAACGACACTACGCAGGAAAGTTTGAAAAATAGAACGACCTGCCGCTCAGACCGAAGTTTCACGGTATATTTATATAATGTTGGCATCGTATTATTTCGAATGGCCGATCGGTGAATAATGAGTTGACACAGTGGTCACTTGCTCGACACAGTAGACAAATACTGACACGCACACGCACACACACACACACACACACACATACACTCACACGCACACGCACGCACGCACACACGCACGCACTATTATAATGATGTTTAGATAGCACTGTAATTGAAGCGACACTCACGCTATGTTGGTCAATGATGCATTTGCCTTTTCTACTAGGTAAAACAAGAATTGTCTTCATAGCACGCATTATAATGCATGTTGTTAATTTTTATGTTAAATATGCAAATTTGTAATGGTTGTGATATCAAACTAATTCTATCGCCGACTAACCAACGACACCTATGCCAGTGGTTCTCAAACTTTTTCAGTGTTCACACGCTTTTTCAATCAGCAGGCAGTTCTCACACCCGCCCTGGAGTATTGATAGCTCGTTGTAATGTTCTGGTGTCGCATCTGATTGCCGCGAGAGCACTCAAAACATCCGAGTGGTTATATTGAAGTAAACCCAAGCGAGGCTAGCATCAGACTGACTGTAACAAGACTCACAGTTGTGACATACACACATACATTCACTGAACACTGGGTGACATGATGAACACTTCCAAATATGGCGATGAACGATAACTGTGTTTGTACGCTCGTTGTGTGCCTAGCGGACAACACTACGCTCATATATGAAAAAAGATCTTTATTCGTCCAAATCAATTACGTGTACTCTGCACTCGAGTTTTTGCTACTTTATCCCTTCATTAGGCAAATTCATTTAGATATCGTCGCACGCAGTTCAAGAGGATTAACCAAAAAACTATTTTTCTAGGAACAAAATATGAATCATAGATAACAAATAGATAGTCAATTATTTTTCACAGGGATCCTCGCAACTCTTAGAAACCAGACTCGCACCCCTGGTTGAGAACCCCTGACCTACGGTGTGCAATAAAAATATTGCTTCACCTACTATTCACAAAACTTGTAAAGTCGCCAAGTTGTCCTACATAGCATTACGCAGCACCATCAATGGACGAAACCAATTTATCGTAACCGCAGCATGAAAAAACCCCCACTAGCAACTCAATCACTATATCGTTTCGTAGCGAGCATTCTGTGTACCATAAGCTCACTGCAATGGTGCCGTGTATGTGTGCGCGTGTGTGTGCGCGTGTGTGTGGGTGAAGGTGTGGGTGCATGTGTGCGCTTGCATGACTACGGTCGTGCAATTGTCTGCAACACATGCTGCAACGTTCAAGTCGGAACGCAAATGAGCTTATATCGAGAAACGATGGAGCGTTGGCGGTAAACACGCAGACTGTAATATTTCTCTGTACGTGAGGCTAGCACAGAAAACGTACACACAGCCGACACACTCACACACATACACACCCACGCCTTGCATCCCGCTGCCTGGTTTGTTTCAAGGTGTGCATTTCACTCGGTGCATTTGCTAGTGGATGTGTATATGAGTGTGATTTGTCGTATGCTGAACGAGCAGCTCGTTGCGTGCAGGCGAGTTGGAGCGACGACTCGTGATCGCCAAGTGTAGGCATGAGGCATTGAGCTGCAAGCTTCACCAATTTCCCCGCTCTTCACACACTCGCTGCCTTGTGGGCTTGGAGATTGTCTACACTCACTGAAGTGAAGTTTGGTCGCAGTTTTGATGCTCAGCGAGCTGGGGATCTCCGTGCTGACTTATTCGCTGGTGATCTCCGACAACTAGCAGGCTTGCAGGTGATTTCACCTGGCCCATATCAGTACAGTTATACCAGCACTACACATCTGTAACAGTGAGTATGTGTCTTTCTTCTGTTTGATGCTGCGATCGAATTTTGCTTTGTTATACAGTGTATCCCGGATATAAGAGATTTGCCGGGCGAGGAGAAAGTCTCTTATATCCGGAGTTTTCTTCTACCCGGTTTCTCTTAATTCCGAGATTCTCTCATATCCGGATTATCTAATATCCGTAGTTATCTTATATCCGGATTATCTAATATCCGGAGTTATCATATATCAGGGTTCCTTACATCAGGGATTCTCTTATATCCGGGTTTCTCTTATATCCTGATTTCTCTTATATCGGGGTTTCTTATATCAGGGATTCTCTTATATCCGGGTTCTCTTATATCCTGATTTCTCTTATATCCGGAGTTATCTGATATCCGGGTTCTCTTATATCCGGAGTTATCTGATATCCGTGGTACACTGTACTAGAAACTGCTGATCCATGCTATGATTGTATCGATTTTGCGGGAATATTTGTCCTGGCATTAAGCTCGCGGTTTTTTGGCCAATTGATTCTCTCACACTGCTCATGCTAAATCAATCCATCCATATTTGTCCTAAAATTAACGCTGGGTGTGTGCCATGTGTGTGTTTGCATGAATTTAAACAAAACAATGTATACCATCTCAAACATATATAAAAAATTAGGTTGATCATTCCAACTCGTGTTGAGTTATTCAATCACATCAAGTAGAGAGGACCTTCAGACTGCTGAAATGTGAGGTCTGCTGAGGTCGAGGACCTGTGTGAGGTCGAAGGATCTGTATAGATCGTGTGATCTGGTGAGATCGAGGATCCGGAGAGTGGATCGTGAGGTCAGATGTGACCGTGTTGGAGTCTGAGGAAGCTCCGTGAAGCAAAAATAAACAGAAAAGAAAAGAAATCTAGCATGTTCTACCGACACATCCCGATAGCTTATTAATTGCAACTGATATGCAATCAAGTGTTTTCGAGCCCCGTTGCAGTATGCAACATACCTGTTATTTCCTACATCAAAATTGCTCTTCAATAACATAAATCGGTCAGTGAATTGACAAGAATCATTTGAAGTTGGTTTAGCTATCAATTGTTCGCGTTATGTCACATTGTTTATATTATATTTGTTTCTATTCTCTAACGTAATATAAACTGATACGTGATAAACGTACTTCCATCTTGTCCGTCCTCATATGAGCTACTCATATATGACAACACTTTCAGGTCTGATTTTCAATGTGCCACTGATTTAGTTCAAAGTTATCAATTTTAAAACGTTTATATCGTGAAACTCTATTTGAGCGACATGCAGATCTATTTTTCACGCCTTGCTCCATAGTGCCGCTCTATTAGAAGTGCCGTTCAAATAGAAGTTGTATGGCATGTTCACTTCAGTTTGATAGTTGAAGGCTTGTTAGGGTGCGGTACTAGTGGCGCGGGACGGACATTATTCTTCCTGCTATAACCCAGAGACTGTGGCGATTCAAGCTCACGTGATCACGCTGTGCAGCTGTTCACGCAGTGTTTAAAACACGTGGCTACTGGCTGGTGCGAGCGTGACTGATTGCAGGAAAGTTCCTACTTATCGTGTTTCCGCATTGTGTGATTGTTGCCCTGTGAGCAATCCACCTGTGTTGGATCAAAATCTCAACGAGCCGTGCGCCGAAATTTCGCTGTAACTTCACATTCTGGCTGCGTTCTTGTCGGTGTCCGGTTTCTCAGTGATGACTATGTGATGATGTCGGTGACGTGGTCTGCCTAGAAACAAATAAAGCAATTCATAATTCGATCAAATCATCTTTATTTCTATTTTGGACTCCGTGGTGTAGTGATGGCACGCCCGCCTCACAAGCGGGAGGTCCGTAGTTCGAAATCCTGCGGAGGAAAATTTCATTGTGCGAATTATATAATCCAACAGCCCCTGTCCACTTAGTAGTGAATGGTACCAGATATCAGTCATGTGTTGGGCCATGCATTCTGGGTAGATGGCCCTTTCTAACACGTCTTTCGTCCTCGTGGGATCATAGCGTGGAGAGGCTCGGTTCTGCGGTGGTAGAGAGCTGCCCGGGGCACATATGTGTTCATAAGCTTCGGCTTATTCCCGTGTAGCAGCTGTCACTTGAGGTTTTTAGCCTTTTACCCTTAACCGTCCTAAAATTCAAAGACAATTCAGCCTTCTCCGTAGAGTCGTTCAATTAGAGAGTGCCGCTCCAATTTCTCACTAGCTGATCAGAATTTCGAGAAGATACGTTAAATTTTATGAATGAAAATATAACTAGGTAATGTAGGCATCTTTATTTAACAAAAAACACAAATACAGGGTGATTACTAGTAAATAATAATAAATTCACTCATAAAGTCAGTCATTGCTATTGCCAAAAGAGAAGAACTCGTCAAATTAGAGGGTGCCCTCAATTTTAGGGTATTACAACACAATAAGATTACTTTTACTTACATATCCAACCTGAACACAGTTAGGCTTAGTATATAGGCTTATCTGTTGTACCGAAGTTTCCTGGCGGCTGTGACGGCTGAATTGAGCATGCTGCTGTCGTGGTACACGCTCATTGTGTTGCTCCAGCTATCAACGTTGACGTGCACCTTGGAACAACACCTGTTTGCCCGACAACAACGCAATTTGATTGCCAAGTGAGTGGAAATGTCTAAAATACGAGTTGAGTCATCAAATCGTGTCGATATTTTGAAATAATTGACCACACAATCACATCCACGTTGCGATGAATGAGGAGTTTATGAAGTGGTATTACATCGTTTGAATTGATCTGAGCCAGCATAGCGCATCAAAGTTATACGCTTAAGATTTTCATGATAGAATACGTGAAAATTTGTGGTTGTGAACATTTTCAAATGACTATATTGTTGAGTCAAATTATAGCAGAATTGTCACATATTATTGCATGGTCACGAAAAGAACATGCATCTATCTACATAGGATGATATATGTTTTTCTCTGGGGACATTATTTCACATTTAGCTTCAAGTCGAGCCGTAGGATTGTATCGATACAAACGCTGGGAGATATCAAGCATCTACGTACAAAAATGACAATTTAATTAAGATCAAATTTATTCTTTATATTCATGTTTGCTTTTCTTTGAATAATTGCAATTTTTCAAAATTATCAAATTAACATGCTTATTGTTTGGTGTTGTTCAGCATAATACGTTGGAACACATATGAGAAAATAGAACATGAAGACAGAACGCAAAGCATGAACACAGAACAGAACACAGAACAGAACACAGAACAGAACACAGAACAGAACACAGAACAGAACACAGAACATAATACAGAAGATAACACAGAACAGAACACAGAACAGAACACAGAACAGAACACAGAACAGAACACAGAACAGAACACAGAACAGAACACAGAACAGAACACAGAACAGAACACAGAACAGAACACAGAACAGAACACAAAACAGAACACAGAACAGAATACAGAACAGAACACAGAACAGAACACAGCACAGAACACAGAACAGAACACAGAACAAAACACAGAACAGAATACAGAACAGAACACAGAACAGAACACAGAACAGAAGACGGAGGCACATCAAGAGGTCAATGTGAAGATTGCCGAGGTAGAACCCACGTCGGCTGTTGACTCGCACTGGACGTTACTGAAGGATTATTTTCGGGAGATGCATCATTTGAGAAGGTGGACTCCATCGGACACTGAAGAGCAACAGCCTTTCATCGACAGCTGCGCAAATCGTGCGAGTCCAAACTCAACACAAAATTGAATTACAAAAAGAGACTTTCACGAAACAAATTACAATATACAATTAACAGTATGGATGTCCAGGATTAAATGAAATATATATATTAGCAATAATGATGATATTTACATTTATAATAATAATAATAATATGACCACTTCAGTTTCTTTTGAATCATTTCATGCTTAATTCTTTTGCCCAGTTGAACTGGTCTATCACTGAACATAAATTAGACATATATTCTAAAGAAAATGTCACAGCCATTTGCATTACATGCTTACACTGATATGCTAAATAGTGAGGTATTATATAGTGATGTGTTATATAGTGATATATTCGAATAGCACGAAATTGAAATGGATAATGGATATTGATTAAACCTACACCAGTATAATTTGCTTAATTATTTGGTTTGTATTGGTTCAAGGTCGTGATGAAAAATCATGCTTTTTGTTTATGGTATAACGTTGTTTTGGTATTTTGACAGGTCCTCTACATTGGCGCGTCTATTACCAGAACTATGCCGACATGGGTCTTCTCACCGAACTTCAGGACAAAAACGGCATAGCGAAAAACTACACTTGGCAACAAGCAAGAAATCTTTGCCGACGATACTGCATGGCGCCCATAAGTTTCGAACATTATGAAGAATGGACTGTCTTCAAGAAAATCTACCGTCGCACAAAAAATAGTTTGTTCTGAAAAAAACATACCACTGATAGTGTGTTATTCATGTCAACATCAATTACTGTCGCGTGGACCCCGTGGTGTAGTAGCACACCAGAATCTCTTGGGCGAATTCCTTAATCCAACAGCCCCTGTCCACGCAGCAGTAAATGCTACAATACATCAGTCATGTGTTGTGCCATGTATTCTGGGGAGGTGGCTCTCTCAAATACCTCTTTCGTCCTTGTGGCGCCATAGCGTGGAGAGGGTCGGTTCTGCGGTGGCAGCGAGCTGCACGGGACACACCTGTGTGTTCATAAGCTTCGACTTCTTCCCGTGTAGCAGCGGTCACTTAGGCCTTTAACCTTTAATCTTTAGCCATTGCAAATCACTTATATGCTATTCACACATTGTCAATAGTTTTTTCCTTTTTTCAATCATATATGCGCTGTTCTTCCCAAGTGTATCAGTTAGAGCGTGTGGAAATGTTAAGGAAGCACATAACTGTGTATTTATCGTCATATATATAAAGGGAGTATATAAGTTATTTTTGAACACCGGAAACACTCATATGCACATAGCTCATGCGAAATTATTGTGGCGTTTTGTTGAAAGAGTCCGATATAGGATGTTGACACGTTTTCTATTGTAAACTTGTTATCATTTAGACCAGTAGTTCTCAACCTGTGGGGTGTATTCCCCACTGGTGTGGAATGGAAGAATTGCCAAGTGAGAAGCTAAGGGCTGGACAAAAGGACAAATGTGTGTTTTTCTCAATTCAAATTCGTTTATTTTTGTTTCTAATGACTTCTTGACATTTGCTTTGATACAACTGAATTTATTGAATTTATCAGCGCTGTTGTGTGGAAAATGAAGAGATTGATCATTAAGAAATAGGGAGTCAATAAAAAAGGTTAAGAACTACTGATCTATACATTAAGGAATTATTAACTTATAAGTTAATACAATCTTGTGTAAGTATATTTCAAAAGTAACCGTGGATTGTGTGTCAAATGTTGTCAAACGTATGCTTGGGTAGAGTTTGTTTGGACATCGGGTCGTCTTTGTGATTTCCCGGGATGCGACAATCTGCAGCACCTTTCACCGTTGCAAATCAACGGTTGGACGTGGCTCGAGACTAGAAAGCAGCTGTCCCCTACCAACGCCACTCCACCAGGTTCGAACAGGTTCACTTATGATGTTGGCAACGCATTATAAACTAAATTATCGACCAGCATTCACCTATTATTTTCCATACTCTTACACCATAATCATGCTAATATATATTGTCTCTGTTGATATTTTTATACATAAAATACCCTACTTTTGATCGCATTCTCGATGAATTCACTGCAGTTGAACCTTGAATGACTGTTCTATTGCAGATTGGAGTGAACAACCGTGGGCCTCGGACAATCCGGCCAATATATCCCAGCCTAGTAATGGATCACAAGTTGAGGGAGGGTCTCATTTGCCCGAGCAATGTATTGCCGCTATCAAGGACGGTGAAGCCGGCGGGGATTTTCACTGGTACAACGAGCTATGCTCGATGCGAGGTCACGTGATTTGCGAGGACAACGAAGATTTGCTGCGCAATATGATCGCCTCTTTTCCAGAAGAGTCAATTCTGCCATCGGATGAGCATTACCACTCTGTATGGTCGAGTATCATCAAGGGCCGGCCTGCCATCAATGTGTCAGCGTTGCAAGACGAGGCCTTCAATGATACGCCACGCAAGTCGGTTGATCTGGAGCCTCTTGTGTCGAGCGCGGACAATGTGTGGCGGGAGTACATAGACGACTGGTGGCCTTCCAACAAGATTTACGAAGTGGAGCCGGACCTTCGCAGCTGTGCTCTCAGTAAGTCGCTCAATCATTTCGGTGGCTCTCAAAACTTTTCAGAGTTTTGCACTGTTTTCAAATCAGCACTCAGTAATCGCAGCCCAGGATTCTAGACAGCTATATGTTTAGCACAAATATACAAACGACGTAATAACAAAACTGTTATCTAAATAATTTTCACACAGCTAAAATTTTCATTAAGAAAATAATTTGTATGTATGAACAAGAAATGTATTTGATTACAAATTACATTTTTGCCGCACAGTACAGGGATTTTGGCACCTGTTAGAAAGCAGACTGGCAGTGGTGTGCGAGCAGCCCGGCTAGGAGCCCTTGCTTTATTTTATCCATTGCTATCGAGTACCGGGTAGTTCCAGTGTCCATACAATTCATAAGTCTAAATAGCCCCTAATATTGTTGCTATTTTTCAATATGAAGACTTTGATGTTGATTGCAACGAGTGTGAAAATTGCAATCAACAATTGTTGAAAATTCACATATCATATGCTGTTTCGTGAACCTTTTTTATTCTCATTATCGTTTTGCTTCTCTTCTGAGTGAGTTGTCCTGTTCTATTGTCAAATGTCGATACAGCCAACTCCACTGGATTGGACTGAATAGACGAATTAGAATTCGACTGAATACACAAAATGGCAATTTTAAATGAAATACAATCAATGGTACACACTGCACCGAGGTATAAAAGTGCGGATCTCAATTCATTTCAATACGATCTGGTAGTAGTATAAATGGATTTGATTTCACGCGAGAATATGGCACATTCAATTCCATAACGATGCTCATTAAGCGCGGGTATTTTTCCAACTACAGGGCCAGCTCACTGGAGGGCCAACGGCGCCAACTATGCCAACTTTGGTCTGCTGACCAAGTTCCAGGACGAAAAAGGAGTGCCCAGGAAGTTCACGTGGCTTGAGGCGAAAAATATATGCCGACGTTATTGCATGGAAGTGATTGGCTTCGAAACAGAGCGAGAGTTTCTACATTTCAGAGAAAAATTCGACCATCTGGAAAAACGTGAAAATCCCATCCATATACACTACGATAATGTACTTGAAATTACAATTATTATTATTATTATTATTATTATTATTATTATGGAAATAAAATGAAAATGTAAAAATTATATAAAACGTATAAATTTATTGTTAAATACATATCTGGTGATATTTCAAGATGTCTGGCGTTCAATTTATAATTGGCCACAAATATTCATGTGTTATTTGAGAAAATTTATATTAGAGTATATTTTTCACTTGGTTGTGACATACAGTTGCGTGCTTCAACAATAAATGAAAAATGAATTTTCACTATAATGCTGGTGTTGTTTTTTGGTGATTTGATTTCGGCAGAATTTGTGTGGACATCGGGCCGTATTTGCGACTATGAAGGCTGCGACCATCCCCGTCTTCAGCCTCTCATTATCAACGGCTGGTCTTGGTCGGGAACTCAACAGTCGCTGCCGCCAACCAACGCAACACCGCCAGGTCAGTTCACCAATGTCACAAATGTCGGTCGTTGTTTATACACTTGCCCTGCAGGAGGGGATACAAATACTGCCGCCGTAGCCGCTGCTTGTCGTGAAAGAAGCGACTGAAAGTCAACCTCCTTTTCCTCTACCTATCCTTTTACCTACCTCCGCAACCTCCTTTTCCCCTACTTCTTCCTTTTTCTATCGCGCGATATCCAAAAGAGAGAGCGATAAATTGGCAGGGTTGACACCTTCCTTGGACTGCACTTCTCTTTATCACCGCAATTGACAAAAGTGTCATCGTAACCTTGGTGATATTATAATATTTTGCATTCAATCAGTATTTGACTGAGTCGATTGTTGTACGGTGAGGAGATGGCTTAACACCTAGCAATAGTGAAAGCAGAGCCTGTCCATGGCAAGATATATTGCCTGATGTACAAAGTGTCTAGTATCTCGTATCTAGCAATGTTATGCATTCTCTTATCAAGTGTTCTTATCAATGTAAATTCTTGGCTGTCCATCTGTTTTCATTCTCACGACCTCACTGGCGGATCCAGGGTGGTGGGGCGGGCTCAGGGGGGCTGAATCCCTCCCCAAATTGTTTCCATCAACTCCTCATAACTAAGAGATTCACTAAAAGAGGTCGAGAAAAATGTTTTTCTGTAGAATTTGTTGATATAAGCATTATCGCAAGGACGTTGCATAATGATGCATGTACATGACTGATCGCCCTAAAATTCAGCCCCCAAAATTAATTCGCCCTCCCAAAATTGCATTCTGGATCCGCCACTGCATACCTTCGCCTCATTTTATTGTGTCACCAAAAGATGGTATTGTCCAGGGCTCAGTACAATTTAATTTATTGTAAATCGCACTTGTTGAATATTTTAGGTGAACATTCAGAAACATGCAAGCTGATATTGAAATTGTTATCAGTTGATTTATGTATGTCGTTTTTGATTGGACGTTACTGACTGCACTGTTTTGCAGATTGGCAAGAGCAACCATGGGCCCCGACCGGCTACGCCAACATCAGTCAGCCGGACAATTTCGAAGGCACCGAGGATATGGCCGAACAGTGCATCGCAGCTATTAAAAACAAACGTTTCGGTGATAGACTATATCTGCACGACATGCTGTGTGCATATTACGGTGAGGTAATTTGTGAGGACATCGACGAGATTCTGAAAGAAATGCGCGACGACAATCCCAGTGAGAGAATTCTTGTTGGCTTCAGTCATTTCAATTTTGCTTCAGCCCGCAAAGAATTCGGTGCTTCCATCGGTGCATCCAACACGTCCAAAGCGAGCACACCACATGCCTCAACGACGACCCGCATCTCCACTTCAGATGCATCCAACAAGTTCTCTACGAACCAGATCACCACTTTGGAGGTATCCACTGTGAAAGACAACAAGCAGATCGGCAGTACCGAAGCGCTCAATAGTACCAGTGTAGATCAAGTGACTGAAGCTCCTGAACAAAACAAGTTGTCCGAACACACGGAAGTTGAATCGCACTCGCCAAAACAGAAACAGCAACAATCAACTGAAGCGTGGACACCGTCTGATGTGGATATAGATTTGAAACCGCATTTCAACAGTTGTGCCCACAGTAAGTACACACACACATATTCGCTGTAATCTCGCTCAATTATTACTGGCCTGAATACATGTAGAAACACAAAATTAAATCATTTATTCCAGTTAAGCTCCAAAACACTTCAGTTGAAATTTAAATATTCCAATCAGGGTTGGCACTGTGGAAATATATATCTCTATAAAATAAGACCTAATAGAATTTGAATTTAATTATCAAAGTTTCACGTATTTATCAACGGGAAGCTGCTATCCATATCACGTTGAATAATCATGCATTGACTTTAAATTTTGCCAGAGTTTAATGTTGCAGGTAATAATATAGTAACCTGAAATTAAAATATATTGTAAAACAAGGTTCAAGTTTATGATCTAAATTTCCAAAAGTTAAGCAATTGGGAAAACTTTTTGTTAAATCCTCTTGAATAGTGTGTGAAAAGATATATCTAAATCTATTTTCCTAAGTGGACTCCGTGGTGTAGTGGTTAGCACACCGGCCTCACAAGCGGGAGGTCCGTGGTTCGAAGCCCGGCGGAGCGGAATTTCATTTGGCGAATTCTATAATCCCACAGCCCCTGTCCGCCCAGCAGTAAATGATGGTACCAGATATCATTCATGTGTTGTGTCATGCATTCTGGGGAGTTGGCCCTCTCTAATAAGTCTTCCGTCCTTGTGGCGCCATAGCGTATAGAGAGTCGGTTCTGCGGTGACAGCGAGCTGCACGGGGCACACCTGTGTGTTCATAAGCTTCGGCTTCTTCCCGTGTAGCAGCTGTC
>OU696590.1:510000-657500 GCA_916048095.2 Sacculina carcini
GACAACAGTGACATCTGCCGGCGTTTTCTGGAACCTAAAGACGATATTGAATAAGGACGCTGATAGAAATTCCATCAGCAATTAGATACAGCAATTAGGTCATCGCTTTTCAACATTTCTCAGTGTTTTCACCCTATTCAAATCAGCAAGCGGTTTTCGCACCTCCTAGATTCTTTATAAATATAAGCAGGAAATAAAAGAAATCAAACGACGTAATAATAGTTTTTATTCAATATTCATTCATACAGCTTAAAATTCCTTTCAGTTTCATTTACTTTCTTCCAGTAAAAACTATAAGGCACAAATAGTAGAGGAGCGAAATACATTCAATTGAATATAACTACCTTTTCCTCCTAATATACGATATATAACTCCTAATATATAACTACCTTACGACGTAATATAACTATCTTTTCGTCCTAATATAACTACCTTTTCGTCGTAATATAACTACCTTTTCGTCCTAATATAATTACCTGTCGTCGTAATATAACTACTTTTTCCTCCTAATATAACTACCTTACGACGTAATATAACTATCTTTTCGTCCTAATATAACTACCTTTTCGTCCTAATATAACTACCTTTTCGTCCATATATAACTACCTTTTCGTCCTAATATAAGTACCTTTTCGTCCTAATATAACTACCTTTTCGTCCTAATATAACTACCTTTTCGTCCTAATATAACTACCTTACGACGTAATATAATTACCTTTTCGTCCTAATATAACTACCTTTTCGTCCTAATATAACTACCTTTTCGTCCTAATATGACTACCTTTTCGTCCTAATATAACTACCTTTTCGTCCTAATATAACTACCTTTTCGTCCTAATATAACTACCTTTTCGTCCTAATATAACTACTTTTTCGTCCTAATATAACTACCTTTTCGTCCTAATATAACTACCCTTTCGTCCTAATATAAGTACCTTTTCGTCCTAATATAACTACCTTTTCGTCCTAATATAACTACCTTTTCGTCGTAATATAACTACCTTTTCGTCCTAATATAATTACCTTTTCGTCCTAATATAACTACCTTTTCGTCCTAATATAACTACCTTTTCGTCCTAATATAAGTACCTTTTCGTCCTAATATAACTACCTTTTCGTCCTAATATAACTACCTTTTCGTCCTAATATAACTACCTTTTCGTCCTAATATAACAACTTTTTCGTCCTAATATAACTACCTTTTCGTCCTAATATAACTACCTTTTCGTCCTAATATAAGTACCTTTTCGTCCTAATATAACTACCTTTTCGTCCTAATATAACTACCTTTTCGTCCTAATATAACTACTTTTTCGTCCTAATATAACTACCTTTTCGTCCTAATATAACTACTTTTTCGTCTGTGCGACTCAAGTCTCTGTATGTGTGCCTGGTTGTGTACGTGTGTGTGTGTGTAGATGTACGTGTGTGTGTATATAATATATGCACACATATTTACTATATATGTATGTGTGTGTGTTACTTGTTACTTGCTGTTGTTCTGGGGACGTTGCATTGTAGTTTATCGCTACACGTTCCGAACGATCATTTTATCATCAAGAATATTGATCACTAGATCGGAGAGATCATAGGATTTCTTGAATAAAAATATTTTCAGCCTCTTCTTGAAAAATATTAACATTTGGTGACATCTTAACTGTCGTCGGCAGCATGTTATAAAGTCTTGCCGTACTCCAGTGTATGTACGAGTATGTGTGTATGAGCTGGTGCTCATTTGAGTGTATGCGTGTATGAGCTGGTGCGCATGTGTGTGTGTATGTGTGTATGTCCGTGTGTGTGTATGTGTGTGTTTGCGGTGAATGTCGGGTGACAGTTGTTTGAGTGATCTGCGTTGATCTCGTATGGTCGATCTCAACACCCAACATGTGCTCTTGTACACTGGAAAATAACGCCTGCTTTTCGTGCAGCGTCAACCGTACATCGCAGCTTGAAAGCAGTAAGGTGTTGCCCGAAAACGTGAGCGTCTACACTTTTGCGCGGCGTATTTGCTATCCTGAAGTGGCAAGCAATAGTAATATATAACAGGGGTCCTGATCGACCGGTGCTCGCTCACTCCTTGTGGCCTGCTTCCTAAGGGGTGCGAAAATTTCCGCGAAAAATTAAAGAAAATATATGTTTTACCAATGCTTTATGTTATTTTCTCGAGAGAAAACTTAAAGGAAACCTAAATAAACTTTAAGCTTTATGAATGAATATTGAATACAATTTTTCCTATTACGTGGTGTGTATTTTTATCATTTTTCATATAGCTATCCAGGATCCAGGTTGAGAACGGTTTATTTTCAAAGTTTGAGGGCCACATAAAGATATGGTAAAATGTTACGCGTTTACATCGCTTAACTCGTCAAAAATACGATTCACACCCATTGATATTGACTCACGCAAGCCAACCTATGACCCGGTATGTATGTATGTGTGTGTGTGTATGTATGTGTGTGTGTGTGTGTGTGTGTGTGTGTGTGTGTGTGTGTGTGTGTGTGTGCACACTGGAATACAGACGTGTTTGCATGTGGTTAGTGTTCTCTCGATAATGGGATGCGTTTGTTGCGTGTGCACAACACACATAACACACACACACACACACAAGCACACACACACACACACACAGAACACACAAACACTGACACACACACACACACACACACACAGAGACATGCATACGCATTACACACCAGGCAAACCTCCACTTGTCTTCCTGCCTCTTTCTTTTTCTCTCTTTCTCTGTCCGGCTTTCACTTGCCTGTGCTGCCACACCCCCTCCGGCGTCCCCCAGCCGTCGCTGAAAGGATGCGCAGAGCAGCCAGCCGTCCTCCATGATGGATCGCCGACGCAAGAATGCTATTTTCTTATTAGCCGCCGGTCGGGCGAGTGTTGTGTAGCTGGCAAGCATGTGAGAGCTCACAGCGACCACGACGACGACTGCGGCCGCGTCGTGCAAAACAACCGCACTGCACTCATCATATTCCCGCCTGGCATATTATGCGGCGCATGAATCAGACAAATGTTCAATTTCTACAACAGTGAGGAGAAGCCCAGTAAATCCGGGTGCATAATCAAATTTGGGTTTATAAGAATACTCATTTGACCTTCTGTCCGACCTTTATTAACTTACTAAGCATTCCCTCCACTCGACCACAAATCTACACAATGTCGACTTTATAGCATCAATGATATTATCATACACTTGATGTTACAAGTACGCAGCGCACCAAGACCTTGAGCATTGTGAGTTTGTTTATGAAGGCAAGGCGTCACTCATCACTTCTTCTATCAGCGCATAATCTGTGCACAATCACTCGCGTCGATCACCACTTCAACCAGTGAACACCGGGCCCGCCTTGTTGACTTTTATCTGCTCTTCTTAAACGTGTACGTGTGTGTGTGTGTGTGTTTGTCCGTGTGTGTGTGTGCGTGTTTGTCAGCATGTCAATGATGGTGTGTGTGTGTGTGTGTGTATGTTGCACCTGCTCGATGCGAGATAAGATGGGAAAAGATCAGCTCATCAATACTGAGACCACTCGCCTGCCATCTGACTTTCATCGAGGCAGAACCGTGTTTAAACAGTTTAACTTGATAGCATTAGTTAGGGCGGTTATCTCAAGCAATCGTTTAGCTAGTTGAACCATTTAGAAATGTGATAATATCATGAGCATCCCTCACAAGGCATACCATTTTTGAGATGTCTACATTTTCAGCATTTAAAGATCCAAAATTGCTGAACTACAGCTCAAGTCGTATATAATCAAACACCTTTATTCACATTATGGTTAAAAAGATTAAATTTGTGTGTTTTTTATATTAAATTCGATTTAAATGTGTAAGTCACAAGAATACAACATTTTTCGGTGAAATTACAGAATTCTCGAATAGAAACACAGATGGGGTTATACTGGAATATATTTGACAACTAAACTAACAACCACTCTAGCAGTGACAAAGGTGGCCAGAGCCACAGCTGGAAAAATACAAAACTTGTTTCAAGGGCGGATAGCAAGATGCTAAAACACGGTGCTTAGTTGAGCTGGGCAAATCAGATGTGTAGAAATTGAACATATGTGTAGAAGGTTTAATAGACTGCCTGAAGTAACTTCACAGAGAATATTATGCCAATGAATACGTCCTCATCAACTCAAACTCTGTGCTTACGACATTCGAGGACCTGACTTATCACCGATAGGACATTTCCTCTGATCCTGAAAGACTTCAGCTTTCGTATCAGATCGTCATGATTGACTCTGCCTAACGTGAATCTGTATATTAGCGATTTGACCATGTGACTAAATGCAAGTGTGTATATTACGCCCTTATTTCGTATTTTTTCCAACATTTTTACGATAATTTTATTATTCTTGGGGACTTTAATTTCTGGGTGGACTGTCCCCTATCACAGCCCTATGCTTCTGATTTTCTTTCTTTACTTGAATCTTGGGGTCTTTCTGTTATAAATTCGGGTATTACTCATACTTCAGGCCACACTCTCGATCTTCTCATTTGTACAGCTTCATCCGCAAATTTAATTCTTCCCGGTCTGCTTACTTTCCCACCTGATGCCACCACATCCGATCATAGCTTCATTTCATTTGCTTTAAAACATCACAAACTGGCTTCTACACACTCACCAAAAACCTACTATGCACGTGATTACAGTAACTTCGACTCTTCCTATTTCTCTCTCCTCGTTTCTTCTTCTCTCTCTCCCATTATTTACAATTTTATTCCCCCTTCAGCCATCTCACACTTCATAAATGAATCTTTGTGTGATATTAATGAGGTTCTGTTCCCACTGCGCCGCCGCGTGATAAAGTCCTCTGTCTCGCCACTTCCGTGGTTAAATTCGGACTTACGCCACTTACGTGCAAAGACCCGTGCCCATGAACGACGTTGGCGCCGATTTCGCACTGAGTCCAACTGGCTGTCTTTTTGCGACTCTCGCAATACTTTTCTTTCCTCTCTCGATCTTGCAAAATCTGTATATTATAAAGATAAGCTTTCATCCCGCTCAAATTCCTCTGACTCCAGGTGGCACACCCTGAAATCTATCACCGGTTTTTCCAAATCGGCTCCTTGCTTTATTTCGGCTTCATGTTTTTCATCTTTTTTCTGCGATAAACTTATCTTCGCCAGATCAAAGCTTCCTTCATCCTCCCTTCCTCTAACTTTTTCGTCCTCAAATACTTCCCTCGATGCCTTCTCACCTATCACACCTGCGATGACAATCAAGCTTCTAACTAAGCTACAAAAATCCAGGTGCCCCTCTGATCCAATCAACTTTCGTGTTCTCTCTGACTCCATCTTTCTGCTTGCTCCTGTGCTTACCCATCTTGTAAATACTTCTTTTCTTCATGGAAATTTCCTAGCATCTAAACACGCCATTGTCTCACCTATTCTAAAAAAACCTTCCCTTGAATCCTCCATCCCCAGCAATTTCAGACCTATTTCTTTGCTTCCTCTTCCTTCCAAGCTTCTTGAGGCTGCCATTCTTCCTCAGCTCCGTCCTTGCATATATTCGGCCCTAGATCCATGTCAATCTGGTTTCGTTTCCGGGCACTCAACTGAAACTCTGCTCCTCTCTCTGCTTAATGATATACTTGCTTCTTTTTCCGTGGGTAATTCTGTGCTTTTCATTTCGCTTGACTTTTCTTCCGCTTTTGACCTTGTGAACCACTCCATCCTCCGCCAGGATCTACGGCATGCCGGTCTTTCTTCCTCCGCGCTGTCTCTATTGTCATCCTATCTTGCTGATCGGTCATTTTCGGTACGCTGTAACTCCGAATATTCATCTTCTTCTCCTATTATTTCGGGTGTTCCCCAAGGCTCTCTCCTCGGTCCTCTTTTGTTTAATCTTTATGTTTCTTCTCTTTGTCCGATCCTCCGCACCTATCCTATATCTTTCCACATTTATGCGGATGATATCCAAATTTATTTCCCTTTTTCGTCCTCCAACAGTTATCTCATTGACCAACTTCTATCCAACATTGCTGCCTGGGCGACCTCCAGAGATCTCCTCTTGAATCCCGATAAGACAGAGTATATTTTATTTCACCCTCCTAGGATATCTCCGAACTGTCTTCATTTGTCCCTCTCCTCTCATATTCGTAGTTTGGGCATTGTCTTTGATCCTTCACTTGATTTCTCCAAACATCTTTCAAACCTTACTCGATCCTGTCGATTCATCCTGCGCCAACTCTACCCTATACGCCGACACATCGACGAATCCTCTGCACTGCTTCTTGTTAATTCCTATATCTTCTCCCGTCTCGACTATTGCAATTCTCTATTTTTTCACCTACCTCAAAAATCTCTTCGATCCCTTCAGTCAATCATTAACCTTTCCTGTCGATTCGTTTTGCGTCTTCCACCTAGGACACCAACCTCTGTACATACTCGGCAACTAGGCTGGCTGCCAGTCCCTTCGAGGATCCATCATAAGCTCTGCTGTCTTGTATATAAACTTCTTCACTCGCCTTCTCCCCCTTCCTACTTACTTACCCTCCTACAGTGTAACGAGCGACCTTCCAGTCGTCGTCCTGTACCTCTTGTTTCTCCTCCTGCTCTTCATGAGTCAAACTGGTCAGCCAAGTCTTTCTACTTTTCTGCTCCCCGTCTTTACAATCAACTTCCTCCTCATGTCCTGAAGCAAAAATCATACTCCTCATTCTCTTCTGCTCTGCAAAATTTTTTGCTATCTTTGCCCACACCTCTAACTCCTCCATTCCGACAGCACTAAATCTTGTTCTCTCTACATTCGTTTTTCTTGGTTACCAGTGTTAATCTATGATGTGATGTGTCATGTGATGTTTGTTACTGTGTAAGATATTTCTTTTGCTGTTTTATACTCGTTTTTCTCTTTTTTATCATGTGTGTTATTTTTGCTGGCTCATGTATTTTCCCTCTATGAGCTAATACTCCTTTATATTGTTCGCACCAGTTTATCTCTTTTACGCGCCTCTGCTCTACTTGGCGCTATATCAAATACATGTTTGTTTGTTTTTGTTTGTTTGTTTGTTATGTCGTTTTTGATTATATTAGTTTATACGCGCCCTCTATACCCGTCGGGATCAAGCAAAAGTCGCATGTACGAGTAGCGCATGTCGTAGTAGCGAGGGTTTGTAAAAACCGCCGTATATTCTCGACGAAAGCGCCCTTGTTATAAAACAGCTTTATTTTTTTTTATCCATCAGTTTCAGTCCATAGCTCTCAGCAAATGTCTGCTGGTACATCTTTTTCCTGCGTGTTTTGAGTATCTCGTTGTCTAAACGATCGCACGCTTGCATCACACCAGGATTTCCGCTACTCTGCTGCATGAACTTCTTGATGATGGTCCATGCGCGCTGGGCCTCCTCAAACGAAACTATTTCTTCCTACCAATTTACACACATAATTTGGCAATAGTAATACCTATAATGAATGAGCCATCTCACTAAATAATTGTATTTGCATACACAAATATGTCATAGTAGTATGGGCATAGATACCGGGGATTAATGGGGGTATATACCCTGACAAATAGACTGGGGGTATGAATATGCAATTATACCCCCGATAATTCAGCTGAGTTCAGTTCATTGGGTATATTGTTATCAAAATCAGCATAGGAAAAAAGTATCAATGCACGACAGATGTGTGTGTATGCAATTATAAGCAATATACTCTTCATTGAGGTATGTGTGTGTTTTAGTTGACTAGGCATAAAATGGTTGAGGGTTCCATGAAATTTACCAAATGATCCATCCTTGAACACTTATGCTCTCTGATGGTTTTTTTCGAGAATCGTTTCGCGCCCGAGCCCTTCAGTGCGCTCTAACAAATACATGTTGTTGTTGTTGTTTCGATCAAATCAGCAATGTTATTTGATCGTGATCTGCTTGGAAACCTATGACTAGACATCATGCGTTCTAATTGTTCCATTATGTAATTGTGGTGTAATCGTGTGTAGTGAGAGAGTGTGTGTGTGTGTGTGTGTGTGAAAGATTGTGAGTGCGTGAACGTGTTAGTGTGTCTATGTGTGATCGTGTATAGTTGAATTGTATATTGCGTGCGAGAGTGTGTGAGCGATTGTGTCTAGTTGTTTCGGTGTGTGTGTGCAGTTGTTTCGGTGTGTGTGTGTATGCGTTTGTGAATTGTCCATGCCCGCAGCGGCGAGTGAATGACCGGCTCGCCGCTGATTGGTTGTTGCGGCGGGTGAGGACTGTGTGTGTGTGTGTCCGTGTGTGTTCCCGTGTGACACGGTGTGAGCGGAGAGTCGTGTTTGTGGTGCGATCGGAGTGTGACGTCTTGTAGGCGCGCGTGGGGCGGTGATGCCCACGCGCGCCTGTCTGGAATATAATTTAGTTTCTGGTTTTGTTACAAGCTATTTCGGCCTTTTTGTTTTGGAATTACTTTTGTCTGCGACCCGGCTTCAGCAGCGGAGATGGTGCCTTCCAGCATCAGTAGCGGCCTACCAGCGGAGAACAGCGGTGGAGGTGCTCGGTGGCGTGTCAGGTTGGTGTGCAGGGGGACGGCAGTGCAGCATGATGCCGGCGGGAGGCAGCTGAGGAGCTGTGGCCGAGGGATGTTGGTCGTCTCGCCTGCACTGGTGTAAGGCACGTCGCCGGGCAACTACAGGATTGTCAGTGGAGGCGACGATCGCTCGTGGAGGATGCTGGTGCTGGACGGCAGGTGACAGAGAGGGGCTGCTGAAGCCGGAGGAAAACATGACGAACGACGGCGACGGCGTGGCCTGTGTGAGCGGCGACGTCCCGGCTGTTTGCGGCAGGGTGCTGAAGAGCACTAGAGTCGACGGGAGCATAGTGGGTGCTGGGGTCGAAGTGTTGTGCCCTGTCGCGGCAGCCGGTGATGAAGAGGACGGCAGGCTGCGGCGGAGCACTGAAGAGCACGGGCGGAGGCGGGAGCGTGGTGGACGCTGGGGCCTGACGTGTTGTGTTTCGCCGCAGCCAAGGTGTGTGCATCTGGTGGAGACCGTCGTCTAATTAGATTTTGGTTATTGGTTCATTTTTCCTGGTTTGCTTGGTTCGCGGTTTTTTGTTGATTTATGTTTCTTTAAAAACAGGTGGAGGTGTGGTGTAATCGTGTGTAGTGAGAGAGTGTGTGTGTGTGTGTGTGTGAAAGATTGTGAGTGCGTGAACGTGTTAGTGTGTCTATGTGTGATCGTGTATAGTTGAATTGTATATTGCGTGCGAGAGTGTGTGAGCGATTGTGTCTAGTTGTTTCGGTGTGTGTGTGCAGTTGTTTCGGTGTGTGTGTGTATGCGTTTGTGAATTGTCCATGCCCGCAGCGGCGAGTGAATGACCGGCTCGCCGCTGATTGGTTGTTGCGGCGGGTGAGGACTGTGTGTGTGTGTGTCCGTGTGTGTTCCCGTGTGACACGGTGTGAGCGGAGAGTCGTGTTTGTGGTGCGATCGGAGTGTGACGTCTTGTAGGCGCGCGTGGGGCGGTGATGCCCACGCGCGCCTGTCTGGAATATAATTTAGATTTTTGTTTTCTACAGTAATTATAATATATTTTATTGGCAAAATATTAATCTTCTACGGGCTCTCAACAGCCAAATAATATTTCAACGTTAGGATCGCGACTGACGAGTTGAGAACCACTGAAACTGGTCTGGTCTGTGCCCTTTATAGACGTCGCCACTGTCAAGTATTGTGCTTCTGTAACAGCAGGATATATAAGCCATATGCGCTACAAATTGTAGTGAAATCGTCAAACGAAGATGGGAGACAGAAACATTATCAGCGTGGAAGCATTTGCACATATTTTCTCTAATCACGCTTCTTTCCACGGTAGAAATACTTCATGATGGACCGTGCAAAATTTAGCAATAATTAATCTATATTTTTGGTTACATTTGTACATTTGTTGTACACAATAGATACTCGTAAACCACATAAAAAAGTATTGTTTTCAATATATCAACGTTTTCGTTAACAATAGAAAAAATCAGCATGACATATTTGAATTTTATTTACTATTTGTAAATACTAAATTTTAATTAATACGTGTATTTGCTACCATACAGGCGACATTCAATATAAAAGCCTATCAGAAACAGAAACGTTAGACAACAGCCTCAACACTTTCTATACGAATTAATGAAATCAAAAAATGCAAATTCACAATTAATATAATTTTTGCATTTTCCACATCAATGAGGGTTTCATAGAATAGCAAGTTTTCACTGATGCATGAACTACAGCGGCGGGGAGAGAGAGCGTGCACGTCCACTCCTCAATCAATACACCGAGCGAATGACAGTCGGCTGACAGACAGCGCCACTCTGTGACGAAATGATGAATTACTCGCTGTGACGTCATCAGTGATTAATGGCCGCCAACCTCAACACCGCCCCCCACCGAGCTTGCACCAATCAGAACAAACGTCCGCACAATGCACTTTGAAACAACGCACGCGCACACAGTAATACAATTGTTTACGAAATGATTTGGCGTCTTAGCCCCCAGGCACGGATAATATTGACATATGTGGGTCATTTTTGGTCAACAACAAAAACAACAATGTATTTGTATAGCGCTCATAAGGAACATCAGCTCGAATAAAACAACAGTGAAACAACAATAAAGAGTGTCATCGGATGTATTTATCTTTTTTTCTTTATTATTTTGTTTTTGAACTCTGTTCTCTCTAGGAATATTTGCTCTTCGAACTCTCTTTCCCCCTACATGGGACCACCGCAGAGTGGTAATAGTGCTTGCACTCTTCCCATGCAAATGGACTTGACAAAAATTAATAATAATAACAACGATAACAATAATAGTAACACGATAAGAAGATGTGAGAACAGAGCTAGAAAATTGTCAAGACGGTAAGGAGAAAAAAAAGAAGAAAAAACAAGAATATATAAATATTAAATATAATAATAATAATAATAATAATAATAAATATGAGAGTTAGGCGTGCAAATATCCCTACTACGGCAAAATCGAGCATAAACAAGAACAAAAACATGACATGTGTCAAATGTGATGTGAATGTGGCAGGCGGACATATTCACAAACATATTGTAACTCAGTGTATTCGAGACCTCAGCAGAACACACTAAGACACTAAGTAATCTATAAGAATAGGCTTTATGACTTCAGGCAGACCCTGCTTCTGGGTAAAATACTAGGCGGATGTTTACACCTGGAAAAAGATTAGAAGATAATTGAACTATGGCAATAGGTAGTATAGCATTTATAAGTGCACAAGGAAGTAAGCGGGGTTCAGTAAGTAATACTTTCCAATTATTTTGGAAGCTCAACTGCTTATGACAGAAATTTGCAACTCGCATGCATATTGACACGCTCTAATCAAGAAGTTTTATAAGAATATTAAATGAGAAAAACTTCAACATAACTTGATTGCGTATATCAGCAAAGTATATAATCAAACAATTTTTATCAACTAAAAGTGAATGACTTGGATAGAAATAAGCTTAGGTTCACCATTAAAATAATATGTCCTCGATTGTTTTGAATAATATTTCAATTTCTGCCCTTGTTTTCCTAGGCCATCAATTGATATAGTGCAGTCGTGTAACGTAACAGGAACAAAGCTGAATTTTTACGGGCAACACGCGTCAATAGGAGGGTTTGAATATTGGTAAAAATAAAAAAATACAGATAAGCTAAGACAACTCTATATATAACATATATATATATATATATATATATATATATATATATATATATATATATATATATATATATATATATATATATATATATAACATTAATGTGTTAGTTTTGTATTTATATTTGTTAGTTTTGCTGTTGAAAATTGTTTGTCGAAGCATTTACGTGTTTTACGCAGGTACACTGCAGTACACACACAAACACACACACACACACGCACACACACACACACACACACACACACACTTGTGTTACACCAAGAACAGAACAGAAAGTCATGTAAGAAAGTCATGTATGACGCACGCTGGACGAATTCTGACGCACGTGAATACGCCGTGTGGTACAGTGACCACCTGCAGTGAGACACGATATTCAAATCACGCGCACAACACACAACAATAACGGTTACAAAACAGATTGCTGGCATAGGCGTGTGTCAGATGCTCCCTTGTGTCCGTGTTAGCAGGGAACATGTTCGTCACCCACTCTGGCAGACTCTCACATACACACACACACACATACACACACACATACACAGATACACACAAATACTCACAATCTTTGCTAATATACATCCTCAGTTCTTCAAATACAATACCACGTGGTCACATTTATTTCGGCGTTCAAGCAAAGATTAACCGGTCCAGATTTTGACAATGAAAAAACAGAAGCTGTTGTACTTTGTATGTGCGGACTGGTTTGTTTGTTCCAAGTGCACTCAACACTCATACACACACACACACACACACACTCACACACACTCACACTTGTATAGACATATGCGGAATATTGCGACATTGTATCATTAGGCAGGTAAACATACCGTCAAATAGCAGCCCTGTTGAACATTGCAATAGCTATGATCACATGCTGGACTCGCGCTATGCGCCAGTCTAGCATGGATTCTACAAGTGAGCGAGTGACATGTCATTATATGATTGACGTCAAAGACACCTAGATCAAGCGTCAATCGAGCCACACTGACTAATAGTGCAACGTACTCACAGGAATATCAGTGTCAAAAAACACTACACACTCACAAACAATGACAATACACTCGATGTCTCACACATACATACTTATATACTCAAACTGAAACGTGAGCAGAGATGAAAGAGCATGTGGTAGCAAACATGTGGTTATTCATATGGTGTTTTTTACCCCTAGATTGTGAAGGACGGCCAATGTTTGAGGACATTTACATGGAATATCGAGACCATTTTATCTTTAGCTGTGAAAGATTTGTGCTTCTCATCCTTCTGCTTGTGTGTGTGTGTGTGTATGTGTGTAAGTTGTTTTGTCTGTTGAAAGCTGTCATCTAGAGTATTTCAGAAAACAAAAGTTGATCCATCAAAGACTAAAGAAACGGGTACCTGATCCTGTGCGACTGAAGAACAGCCTTCATAATATTATAATTGATTTTCATTCGTTATGTCTTTATGCATTTTATGGCACTATTGTAATTTTAAGCTGATGCCTAATAATCCTCCTCCATCTAATTACAATATTATGTCGCTTTCATGTAACATCTTCAGATGCTTGTGTAACAAATGTTCTTAATGGCAAGTATCACCTTAGAAGGGCATCAAAAGTGGTGTACTGCTGGTGCATAATGCTGATTCATGACAATGCTAGCAAATTGCCATGCCAATCATGCGTGTGCAGCTCAAAAACACAAATGAACTAGGAAATTGACAACACAATAGCTTGATGAAGTAATCAGGTAACACGTTCAACGACTGGTTTCAGAGCCAATATGTCCAGTACAATCGTCAGCATTGCTTACAAGTAGAGCCCAAACAGTGCGAACTATCATCGCTCATCAATTTGGAGAGAAAATTGAAGTCGGCAGGAGACGACTGAGTTGTGTCGTAGCAGGAGAACTCCACTGATTCTCCGCTGCCGTCTGTGAGTGGCATAGTCTCGACACTGTCAGAATACTGATCTCCGTAACCCAGATAGGTGTTGATAGAAGCGGCCAAGGTTCCTTCCATCGCCTGACTCCGAGCGGCTGCAGCTTTGCTTTTCTTTACATGCTCCGCGCCCGAGTCAATTGTATCTTCTGTTGACGCCATAGTGAAATGATTGACATGAAAATCATCGGCCGACTGATTGTGCTTCTCCGGCATTGCATTCGGCTGCATCCGTTCATGCACAGAAGGATCAAATGCATTATATTGCAGAATTGGTGCGTAGCAATGAGCAGGAGTAGCTTGATTAGCCAATCCGTGTGTCAGTACGTTTGTGTCAGCGTCATTTGAGGCGCCTTCTGTGTAGTAGTAGTTTTGCTCGTAGCCGCAATACTGGTCGTATTGGTCATAGCCTGGATAGTTGGTTTCTGGGTATGATGTTTGGTAGGCAGCAATTGTCGTGCTCATCACCTGGTTTTGATGCTGTTGATGAAAGTGTTGTTGCTGAATGTTGTCTTGTGCATGCTGCTGATAGCCATGATATCCAAGAGTTTGATGCTGATGGTAACCAGCGGTTTTACTGGAATCAGCTGATACACCAATGGCAGGCATGGATACGGTTTCATCAGGGGTGTAGTTGTGATACTCACCGTATGATTCTCGACTATACAGCGACTGTTGATTCATGCCTGCCTGTTTGCTGTATGAATCTTGCGATTGGTAGATGTTCTGCTGTCTCGGCAAGGTGACACACGCTTCGTTATTCATAGCTGATTGACCATTCATGACTTGGTGATGATCTGCTGCTTGCGAAGCTATGTTGGCGTTGAAATCAGTGCTGTTTGCTGCCTCATGGTCCATATGCCGAGCCCCGTGGCTGTACTCTGCAAGAATATGAGTGTTTGATTCGGGAAAGGATTTGTGATGATATGCCGTTTGACCCCACACTCCTGGCGACATGCTAGCCGGCATTGGTACCGCGCTGGTGCGGTCATACGGAGAAGATGATGCTCGAATAGACGAAGGAGATTGCTGGCACTTTTTGTCACATTCGGCCAGAGGTGACGACAGCTGGGCTCGTGCGGTTGACTGGTTGAAGCCGGCAGTTTTCTGAATGAAACCAGACTCGCCGATAATCTTCACTGCAATCCTTCGAGTGCATCGGCCGTTTGAATTAGCCTCGTCCGCGCTTGAACATTGCATATCAGAAACGGAAACTTTCAGATCAGACACTTCTTTATCAGCATCTAGATCAAGTTTTCTTTCTTGCTTGGTCAACGAGTCATTGGCATCGCACTCTTCATTGCGTGGCTTGCTGTGGGCGCAGATTTTGAAATCTTGGCCAGCGTTATCATCTTCGGAGACAACATCACCGTCTCCACCATCTCCCACAGCTCGATCTCCCGCTACCGATCCTGAACTGCCGCCGCCGGTTTTGCTCAGCGACTGCCGCTTGTGTTTCATGCGTCGATTCTGGAACCAGACCTTCACCTGTCGCTCGCTGAGATCAAGCGCCGCGGCTATTTCAATGCGTCGTGGCCGGCAGAGGTACTTGTTGAAGTGAAACTCTTTCTCCAGCTCCAGCAGCTGGGTGTTAGTGTAGGCAGTGCGAAGTCGCCGGGGTAATCCGTTCTCTTGAAGCACAACTGTACAAACACACACACACACATTACATTACATTAGGTAGATATTTATATAGCGCCCTACACCTAGAGGGTCTCTAGGGCGCTGCACACATACACACACACACACACTCTCACACACACACACACACACACACACACACACACACACACACACACACACACACACACATACACACACTCAAACGCACACACAGAAACATACACACATAGCCACACACAAACAGCAAGTGAAAGGTAAAGAAAGAAGAGAAAAGGTACACCTTATAATCATCACTAATATAGACAATGTTCTTTAGAGACACACACACACACACACACACACACACACACACACACACACACACACACACACACACACACACACACACACGTGAAACCATGTATATGACCTGTATATATAATATGTATCTGTATATGAATCTATATATGATCTGAGACCTTTCAAATAGCTGAATCCTCCAAATAGAGGAATATATATATATATATATATGCTTAATTATTCATTTATACGTTGTTTAATAAAAATTCAGTCATAAAGCTCAAAAGTGGACGTACTTAACAATAAAAATTGGAAAATATTTTCAAAATAAATCTATATAACTTATTTGAACGACAGTGCGCTTATACTCAAACATAGCAGAAGCCTGAATGACGCGATCAATTATCAATTGAAAATAAACTTTAACATTTTCACCAACTGAACTTTTAGATAACTGAGCTTGTTGCGATTACACATCGGCATCCCACTCGCTGAATCAACCCACCGAATCGGATGAACATGTATGGGCACATACTGGCACGGGTATGTGTGCGCGTGTGTCGCAGGGAGAGTGTGCTGGTATGTGCGTGAGCAGGCCAATGCGAGTGCTTTGTCGTGCTGTCTTTTCGAGCGATATCACAGAGAGATATATTACTGATGTGGCTGAAATAGCGAGCCATCTGTCGCACCCGCCGCCACCAACAACGCCACCAACAACGCCACCAGAGACGCCACCAGCGGCAGGTCTTTGAGTACATCACTATTGGATGTCTGTTAGTGTGTGTGTGTGTGTGTGTGTGTTTGTGTGTGTGTGTTTGTATTGTAAGCGGTGATGAGCGAATGGCGTGAGGTGACTGATACAGGCAAAAACAGTCATCCCGACAGTGACTACCCCTGGCCCTCCATCCCCATCTACCCCACCCCGGTCCCAACTGGCGGCGGTCGCCTGTGTGGAGCACCTGTGTGTAGTCAGACGGCTTCCGGCCAGCCTATCTGCTCGTATCTGACCATATCAACGGTTCTAATGAAACGCTACCGCACGAGCTCTTCTGTTAAGCGGCCCACACACACGGACTCACTCACAGGCGCATTCCTCTGACGCAGACGTTATCAGCTGACATTTGTCAGTGTGGCAGAAGTGCATTATCTCACGACAGGGGAGCGAGGAACGAAAATGTCACCCCTAGATGGCGACACGAGCTCAGTTTCAGATTATATTGATTTTTGTTACGGTCATATACATAAGGGTTTTCAGGCACGCTTACAATAATGTCTGCGTATAATTAGCGGCATATAACACACTATACCGACAAAAAGGCATTATCAAAAACACGAAACAAGATGAAAAAAACAAAAGGCATGATTAAACGTCAAACTAGAATTGTGTTGTGTTATGTTTTCGATTATTTCCAGCCAACCTAATAAATTTTCAAATAAAATCACCGTTCAGTCTACATTAGAAACAATAACACTGTTTATACATATTATATGTAACTTCTATCCGTCTATATTCAATGCGTCCATGAAGTTACAGCCATTCAAGTCCATTCAATTGGGTAAACTTTTTATTAGGTGAAATTTCCACATGAAAAAAATGTTGGCAAATAATCGATTGATTGATAAAGACCGCAGGGTAACATTTGCTTGTAAATAGTGCACTGCATTCGAGCCTTACCCTCATAATTTCTCAAGAAGATCTCACTCTCGGTAATACTTATGTTAGGCTGTATATTTCCAGTCACGCCGGTTATTTGAGGCGGAGTTAAGAAATAGGAGGCCTATTAACCTTGAAATGCTGCTTCTAGTTGTCTACTGGACTAGTTGTTCCACACATGCAGGTAAATTCTTCAATAAGCTTAAACAACGTCAATCACAGCACTCGGTAATATTGCCTCTTCTCACACAGCTTGTACACACACACACACACACACACACACACACACACACACACACATACACAGCACATGCGGATGAAAGGAAGAAGACATAAGTATAAATAAAAGAAAACCCGTTGCAAAAATGATATAAAAAGTACAGCTTCCCATACAGAGTTATAGTTAGTTGGAATGAACTAGCCAAGGATATTGTCGAAAGTGATAAAATATCAGAGCTTAAAAGTAAAATTGATAGATTGAGAGACAGGTCAGCTCGAGCTTAAGCTCATATTCTGTAAATCAACTCGGTGAGTACACACAAACACACACCAACACACACACACACACACACACACACACACACACACACACACACACACACACCAACACAAACACACACACTGACACACACACACACAATCGCACAAGAGGCTGAATCGCTGTGAATTCATATCCATCTCAGCGCAGAACACGTAGTCACACCTGCCCAAGCGACCGATCATCGAGTGTGTGTGTGTGTGTGTGTGTGTGTGTGTGTGTGTGTGTGTGTGTGTGTGTGTGTGTGCAGGTGAGAACGCACGACTGTCGTGTCGCAGCCTCGAGTCATGATTGATAATGGGAGTGTCGGGTGATCAGAAGGAGAGTGTGAGAGTGAAAATTCACTCACAAACTCTCTGTATTCCACCCTCTCTGGGTCTCTTTTGTGTATCGGCTCTGTTTATACCCATGTGTTTGTATGCTTGCATGTGTGTGCTTCTGTGTATGTGTGTGTGTGTGTGTGTGTGTGTGTGTGTGTGTGTGTGTGTGTGTGTGTGTATGAACACTATTATTTTAGCTTGCGGCACGATGAGTGACCTTTGTGGAGCGTTCTGAGTCAATTGTGACGCAGTTTGACAACACATGTGCGCCAGAACCGAACCGAAGCTGTGATGAAATGAAAGTCGAGTTCATTCAGCATGCGCTTGAAAAACAGATGCAACATTAGTTCATTTTTGCTATGTGTTAAATTCAAGCATTGACATGGAATAGATCAATGATTTTGACATTACCACATATGCCAGCAAAATCTGATTCTTAATTGATTGATGAACGCTTTAGCTGATTATGTTAAGTATTCTGGCAGAAGTCAACATTGTCAGTCATGTAAAACTATGTACAGTTAGCTCGTGATGTTAAAAGCGAGGGTCTTCCAGTTTAAGACCAATTTACATGTGTAAATGTATGATATCAACACTCGTGCGCGCAAGCTTTTGGCAGTGACTGAATATATGTTTCCGATCACTTTCACATGAATTTTCTCTCTGCATGTTTTTATGACTGTTTTTATATTTATGCACGTGCTTTGCCACATTAAATTTTATATACATTGTTTTGCACACCTAAATATAAAGCCGCTTATATGTTACGGATTTCATGTGTCAAAATAGGATAATTATATATAATTTCATTGCATCGAACTTTGCAATATTTTATTGAATATTAAAATTGATATAAGATATAACGCTGATATGTTTCATTATCGCCATCACAATGTGTTTAAAGCAATTGAACTTGTTTTGGTTTATGGACAATCACTCATTATATATACCATAAATGCTCTTTTTATCCGACATGCCGGGTTATTTTTCGACACCCTGCGTATGGTGCCGGATTATAAGAGCTTGCCGGATTATTAGAGCCTGTCGGATTATTTTTGGTCACTCCGCACGGTAGGATTGCGCAAACACTGCAGCACAAAAAATAGTGCACTGATAACAGGGACGAGAGAAGACGCGTATCTCCACAGTGTATTGTTCTGTGTAGTAATCGCCCACGTGTCTTTTGTTATGATGCAATCCCACAATCGCATCTCAAGCGAGGACGAGCTCCAGCTTCACGAAGCTGCCGGATTATTAGAGCCTGCCGGATAAATAGAGCATTTACGGTACATATATATATATATATATATATATATACATATACACAAATTAATAACTTTTATGTTGATAAAAATTAAAATATAGCTGAAAAAATAGAAACTCAATTGATTGCTACATGATAACTCATATACTGTTTGTGTGTGTATCTTGTAGATAAGTAAAGTTTGAAAGCCACTGGTGCACAAGCATTACTGATGACAAGCACGTTCACATATAAGCCATGCGTCAATCATTGCAACAAGCCGTTGAATTTTGCATCTCAGACCAGCGCAAACGTTCGCCTTGTTACAGGAACACAGACATTCACGGCTACACAATAACAGACACAACACACACACACACACACACACACACACACACACACACACACACACACACACACACACACACACACACACACACACACACACACACACACATACACACACACTCACATACACTGTATCTGAGACGAACTCAGAATGGCATCAACAAGTCATGCCTAACTCCCTAATTAACTCTCCGAATTGACTCAACTTCTTGAAAGTCGCATGTCAAACTAATAAGTCGAATGAGGTGTACATTTGTACTGGTTTGTACTGGTTTGTACTGGCTTGTACTGGTTTGTAATGGTTTTGTTTGCGCGGAATAATTAACACGCAGCAACGATGAACCATAATTAATTGTAGCCTGTAACATGATACTGGGTATGTTTGTCTGAGTGTGTATATATATGTGTGTGTGTGTGTGTGTATGTTTGTCTGTTTGCTTGTTTAGAATATATTTGCCGCCAAAAAACAATAAAACACGAAGCAATACACAATCATGATAACTGACATGACAAATAATGTCCATCGAGCATCAAGTTCTTTGACGCACATGAGACACACATCATAACGAAACATTGACTGTGTTTAGTGACAGCATCAAGTATTGTGTATGTCTGTGTGTGTTGATGGTGTGTATGTGTGTGTATGTTTTTAGTCCTTCTGAATGCTCACGTGGTTTTATAAGTTGCCTTTCTATATCTTTTCAGATTTGTTTTTGGGTTTTTACTGACGATTCTGAGTAACTATATTACTATAATATGTTTGTTTATATATTTGATAATTTCATTTGATTCATCCTTTATTTCTTTTGCTTCTTTGCTTGATTAACTGAAATATACAAAATTCGGATTGATAAAACACACAGCAGTTGTTCCGGCCGATCTGTAAATCCTCGCTTGACATTCGTCTGCCATTTCAATAAAAATATTAGCTGGTTCACTTTAGCCCTCCACAACCCAAGGTGATATACTGTATCCTGTGCATCAGCTGTTTCCCTACATCCCTCAGCAAGCTGTAGTGGCGTATTTGCTCAATAGATGTGATTTTTATGTTGCACTCGTGTTACTCTGGTTTTGGTGGTAATTTTCTTAGTGATATTATTCTTTAGTGTGTTATACTCTTGAAACAACTTATGAAACAAATGTTACATATGTGTAAAATGGCTTCTAGAAGGTTAATTTCATCCGTATTTACCGTATATAATATCCAGCTGAGGCTAGCCTCAATTACACTGGTTTAAAATCTCCAATTGAAAATATCATTTTCAATCTAAAAATACAGACGTAATATTTAGCAATTCCATGACAACTGGATCACACGACACTATTAAATGCAAAACATTATGAAGATATGAGATCGGAATGAAAAAGAGACAGGTTTGCTTTTACAAAAAAATTACAGTATTAAATAGATTGATTGATAGCATTTCCATCCTCTACAACAAGAACGTTTAGCAAACAGTTTTTTATGTTTGTTCTCGTATAAACACCTGTTTTGTATATATACACAGTGATTGGCAACAGGGAGCAAGGTGGGTGATATATAATTTTCTTGGAAAAATGCGAGAAAGACAAAACAACAATGATAAGAAGAGCGGTTAAACAAGATAGAAAAGTTTAACATCTGTATCGAGTGTCGTTGGAGAGACAACATTACCACAATATATCTGATCTAATCAGTGATCAGTACAGTTTGTCATAATTTGAGCTTGTACCTGGAGGAGGTTTTTTCTGCGACTTCTTCTCCTTCATCCAGGCGTACTCGCCGGTGTTTTCAGCAGCGGAGACGGACGTCGCCATCGCCTCGACGACCGCGACGGACGCTGGAACGTCGATGTCGACTAGAAGCGGGTTGATGGAGCTCATGTACTCAGCCATCGACGGCTGGCTGCCTATGAATCCTGTCTCGTCACTCGCCATTGTGCGATTTCAACAGAAAACGAAGCCACCAACACAACGTCACGTCCAGACCGCACTCGCAACGAACCCAGGCGTTTGTTCACAAGATGTTCAAGTTAGTGAGCAATGGGCTGAGACCCGGGGGACCACTGGCATTGTATTCAGAACACATGAGACACCCATCCCTCAACATCGCATGTCATCCACAAGCACACACAGTAAGCGCGTGTCTAGCAACCTATCACTGCTTTACCAGCTACTGTTCTAGCACAAACTACCATCAGGGGCCAGCCGACTCACCTACAATGTGCGTTAACAGCTCCACACATGCGCGTACACACACACACACACACGCACACACACACACGCACATACAGTCAAGCCTGAGCAGACGTCGGTCACGTGATACGGCTGTCAGCCAATCAGAGAGCGCGACGCACTGGCGGCCAACCCTCTCTCTAACACACACACACACACACACAGACACAAACAGTGACACATACATACGCACACAATGGTATAATGGTACAATTGCGCACACGTATGCTGCTCTGTTGCGCACCAATGTTTGCGGCGGCTATTTTTTGCGCAAGTGCCGCGCGGTGCATGTGTAAATAGTTGTCGTGTCCATAGTTGGGGCTGTCAACTGGAAGAGGGGGGTTGTGTGTGGTTATCTGCACGTCTCGTGTGCGGGGAGAAACCCGCTCTGCTGTCAGGGCGCGTCTGCGTTTAGCATTTTGCCGAGTCATGCCGGCGCTGGGGACAGTCAAGGGGAGATGTGTGTTGGTGTGTGTGCCCGTAGACAGATCTGACGGCGTTGAGACGCATACAGTGCGATTACCAGTTGAACTTGTGTTCGCAGAGCAGTTATCACGCCTATCGAGGCGAGAGTCAAGCGCTGAAATCACAACGCTCCCTATCGCATGTGATGTGTGTGTGGAGGTCCCAGTACGGCTGCACGCCTGACAGTAAATGCAGAGAGAAAGAGACACCGGTGTGTGTGTGTGTGTAGTGCAGGCCTCAGTGAAGTCAGGCACGAGTTTGAGCGATAATGTCGGTCAATTCAGCAATGCCACGCCAAAATATGTCCAGACAGAATTCGCTGCAATAAATTAAATAAATTCTGGCATGAAATGAATAAAAGATATGCAAATTGAATGTCTTTGAAATACGGTTAATGATAGAGTCAGTGGACTCACACGCCTCCGCCCGCCAACTGATACACATCGTGACTATTGGACCATGACCTCGCTGACCTGCTGAGTTACAATGTCGGGGTCACGGTGCATGGTTCCGTATCAAAGTGGCGACCTTCAAACATACGCCGATCACAAGACTCCGAAAATACAGAACTCTGAGAATAGTAAACAAAAAATACGCTCGATATAACCAGTAGGTGGTACAAAAAGCCAATACATATATATATATATATATATATATATATATATATATATATATATATATATATATATATATATATAGGCAAGTTTTATTGAATGAACCAGTGGTTCTCAAACTTGTTCGCACTGTTTTCAGCAGTAAGTCATCGCACCCGCTGGATTGTTGATAGCTATATAAAACGTTGAAATTACAAACGACGTAATAGGACAACTTTCTAAATTTATTATCCACTCATGCAGCTACTGTAAGCACTACAGTAAATTTACTGTAAGAAACAGTTTCATTTTAAGGAAAATATAAAGAATGAGTAAAAACATATATTTTCTATCATTTTTACAGAGTTCCTTGCAGCCATTAGGAAGGCCCGCACCCCCGATAAGAGCCCATGGAAGAGTGTGTTGAGTGTTGAACTACCTGTGATCACTTCTCAACATATGATATCTGTAACATGCAATTTCTGCCATCTAGCAAATAATTGATTCTAGTATAATATAGTAGAAATGAAGTACTTGGATCAAAAACAATAAATATTTATAGTTAATTTAGTTAATCAGAATATTTGTGCTGAATCACTCATACTCAATCTGTTAAGTTCACCAGTAATGCAGGCATACACAATAGAACACATTATGCTTTACTCAATTTTCAATAGTGAAATTCAACTCGAGGCTGAGAGCGACTGCTTAATATTCACACCAAACTCCCGTAGGTCTCGTCAATCACATTGCCAGCAAATGTATGAGCGACTAGCAAATGAAAACCAGACGCATGTCGCTGCTCGAAACATTATTTCATCTCATAACCAAACAGCGAACAGGATTCATCAAATTATTACACACACAAACACACACTCACACACACATAGACACACACCAACACACACACACACACATACACACATACAGCAAGCGCTCGTACATTTTTGCAGGTGGATGAATCAGTCTTGTTCAGTTCGACTCGTGTCATTTGCAGACGGTGTGACATTAATGAGCTTGGTGTTCACAGCACGCGCCCCTATACAAATGGATTTTCCTAGTTGACAGCCAGTCTGCCTCACTGGGTCGCTAATTCTTATCTCGTTCATCATACGCTATGCATTGAGTAGCGGGGGATTATAGACAGCGCGACGCAACATTGAAACATGGAGCAAGGACGTTAATGTATTTTCCCGTGTATAAGAAACCCCCTCAATTTGTAGGCAAAAATTACGGTAACAAGTTGTCAAGTAATGAATTACTTTATTCATCATAGAAATCAATATTTTTCTGAGAAATCTCATCAGAAATATCAACTGCAGTCAGTGCCTCAGCAATACCAGCCAGTTCTTCGTCGTCATCATCAGAGGAGTCATCAAACGATATCTGATTAAATGTTTCATCACAAATATCATTACATAATGGTGCTGAAACACCTTCTGCCATGCATAAGACACTCAATAGTTTTATTGTGAAAATTTAGACCAAATAAGGAAATATACTGAAACACACGGGAAAATACGGTAATAGTAAGGAAAAACGATTTCAAGGAAAAACGATTTATCCATCAGTCATTTAGTACGTGAGTACTCATGGTATTTGTTGATTTTCAAGTATCTTATTCCATATGCTATTCAATTATTTAAAATAAACCGTTTTTGCTTTTCTAATGAAATATTTAATAAAAACAATATTTAAGTGACCTAATGAGAAAAGTATCAAAAGGTCACCTATCATACGGTACCTAACAATGAAAGAGTTACGTTTGGTTACCTGATACTTTCTTCAAAAATGATCGCATACAACTCTTAATGCTGTTCTGAGTATCTTATAAAAACGTGACATTATTTACATTTGACCCCCAAATGCATGACGGAATGCTCAGAAGCATGGTCAGTGATTTCAATCACCAGAGTTATGTTATATTTACTTAACACTAGCAAATGCTGTATAAGTTGAATACTAGCTGGTTTACATAGGCATAGACATTAACATGATGATATATTGCCATCTTGAAGGTCATCTCGACAAGGTTTCAACATGCACATTCATTGCATTTTGTTGCAATGCGTTTGTTCTGTTCTGTTATAGCGATCATGATGGTTGAAGCCGGTGCTTGTTTATTATTCATAGAATAGCAGATCAGTTTGTGTTGTGATTTAATTGCTACTTTGACTTAGCCTCAGTTCGACCAGCCTCGCTCATAATTCCCCCGGCATTTGCCCTGTTTACTGCTCCTCTCTCTCTCTGTCTGTCTCTCTCTCTCTCTCTGTCTCTAATTGTTTGCCAACTTCTTTCGCAGTTTGTGTTTCCCGATCCCCCGAGAAATGGTGGCAGTGTTGACGGTGTATATGGTGGCTCTCTGCGGCAGCGGTGTACTCGGGAGGCGCCTTAGACAAGCTATGCTGCGTGAGCATGCTGATCTCAGTGAACCGCTTAAAATGAGAATGATATTGTTGAGAGTAGGCCGACCTTTTTGCAACAATTAATATACCACGATGTAATGGAACGGGTATTGAGTGGCTGAGTGTGTTCATGGCTTAAAACAAGCATGTGTCTATAAAATTTGAGGCTAGCTGACATTCAAATCGTTTGCAATTTTCCACCAATACAGCTACTAACTACACAATTCATATATCATAATGATTTTGCACATATATAATTGATGTATTAGGGTGCAATGCTTGGTCTAGTCAATGAAAAGCGTTCATTTGATTAGAACGGCTGTATTTTGAACATGGCTTGTGATATCAGTGCGCTTCTACCGCGCTTCATTTCGTATTCTTTCACTTTGCTCACTTCGCTAGTGACGTTTGCTTTTGCACACTAGAATGCCGCAATTTGATTGGTCAGCGATGGCTTTCTGCTAACCAATCAGCTGTCAACTAATTGACATTTCCATCAGGGAAAGCCCTGCGGCTGTTGCGACCGTGTGTGTGTGTGTGTGTGTGTGAGAGAGTGTGTTAGCTGGCAATTGTGGATGCAGGGCTTGATTGACAGAGCAATTTCGTAGTTGGCCACCGTCTTAGAGAGCTGTCAAATTGTCAACGCTAGCTCGGCGAAAGCCAAAATAAAATCCGCTTCAAACGCCGCCGTCATGCAGTTGCCAACTGGAAATCCTCACACACACACACACACACACACACACATACATACACACATACATACACACTGAACTGTCTTCTGCCCTGAAATCAGCGTAATAATGCACAGATTATAATTTGATATTGCTTAAGACAGCCATTAAACTTCATGTATTTATCGCAAACAAATTTTATCCGTAACGTTTCATTTGTTAATTGCATTTTAATTGATATGGAATAAAGTTCAGCGGCCATTCGTGATGTATAGTTGACTAGATGATGATAAGATATCATTTTCATATTCAAACAATAATAGCTCCCTTTGTATCGCTGGTTTTTAGAGCTCGCTCAAATAATACGATTCAATACGGTTCAAAACTACAGAGTTTGTGATGTTATCGCTTCACTCTCTCTCTCTCTCTCTGTCGTTTAGCGATCAAAGATCTTCATGATCTCTCAGTCTTTTGATGAATGGAGATAGCAGTCATGCAACTGTCAACTTTTGCGTTCTTCCAGTTGCATCTTGTATATTTACTTCAATAACAATCACAACAAGGAAATACAACAGTGCCTGTGAAATACGATGGCGTGTTTGGTGGCGTGTTTGGTGGCGTGGTTGGTGGCGTGTTTGGTGGCGTGTTTGGTGGCGTGGTTGGTGGCGTGGTTGGTGGCGTGGTTGGTGGCGTGTTTGGTGGCGTGTTTGGTGGCGTTTCTTGTTTGCGAAAGTCGAATCAGTTGTCGACAAGGCTGTCACATTTAGCATGCCACTTGACTAATTCACGTCGACTTCGCTGTTGTCTCATTTTGTCTGCTTGTCTGTCTGTCGTCGAGGGTGTGTGTATGTGCGTGAAATTAAGAGTATCCGTCGGTCTGTGTGTGTGTGTGTGTGTGTGTGTGTGTGTGTGTGTGTGTGTATGTTAGTGTGTCAGTGGAGAGGGTGTGATGAAAATGGCTGCACCGTTTTCTGATGAATGAAGCGTCTGTTCAATCTAATTGGCCATCTGTTGCCGTGTACATCGTCTTGCCGACGCAATCAAACTCACTACGTCCAAGTGCATCGTATCAGCATAAAAAATCTTGCATTAGGCCAGTGCTTCTTGAACTTTTTCAGTGTTCGCACCCTTCTCAAAACAGCACTCATTTCTTGCACCTCCGCTAAACACCGACAAAAAATTGGGTAAAATAATATATTATCATTATTATTATTGTTATTATAATTATTATTATTATTAATTACACGCAAATCCAGTGACATGGGATGAGTGAAAGCACTATTACCACCCTGCGGTGGTCCATGTACCACAATCGCCAAAAAGATATGGATAGTTTGAGAAAAACGAGCTTAGTTAGTATGTGAGCCCAGCGCAGCCCAAAAACTCAACCAGAAAATATAGAAGGAAAAGCACGCAATTACACAAATTCAATAATTACAGCTGTATATCATGCCACATACAGCTGGATACAGTGATTTTTTCCTTCAAAAGTTCTTCTGAACCCGTTTCACATTCACTGCATCGTTAATAATCGATAAAAACAAACAATATATAAAACAAATTAGACAAATTAGACAAATTAGATTAATGCTAACTTGAAGCAATATTTAAGTGTTGACATTCAAGATTTGAGCATGTAATGCCATACAAACCACACTTCTAGCATCATATAGACCAGTGGTTCTCAACCATTATTCACTGATTCTCCACTTCTTAATGAGCCATCTCTTCATTTTCCACAACAGCGCTGATAAATTCAATAAATTCAGTTGTTACATCAAAGTGAATGTCAAGAAGTCATCAGAAACATAAATAAACGAATTTGAATTGATAAAACACACATAGTTGTCCTGTTCTGTCCGACCTTTAGCTTACCAATTGACAACTCTTCCATTCCCACCAGTGGGGAATTTCCCACAGGCCACTGATATAGAGTATTACTCGCGTATAAATCACGTTTTTTGAGAATACATGATTATTAAAAACAATTTATATTCGCCATATAAACATTCGCGTTCATCGCTCGCGGCGTGAAAAAAAACTTTATAAAGAAAACGTGTAAATATATGTGCGTGCATGTGTATGTGAGTGTGTATGCCAGTGTTTGTGTCTGTGTGTGTATGTGTGTGTGTGGGTGTGTGTGTGTGAGTGTGTGTGTGCGTGTGTGTGTCAGTCTGTGAATGTGTGCGTGCGTGTAAATTGAACCCAACACACACACACACACACGCGGTAATACTAGCCAGCCAATATGTGTATGTGTGCGTGTGTGTGTGCGCGTGTGTGCGGGTGTGTGTGTGCTACAATATTCCTATCTCACACCACTAACGACAATATGATGGCAACAAACCGACGAACTCGCACACACTCGTGGATGTATATATATATATATATATATATATATATATATATATATATATATATATATATATATATATATATATATATATATATATATATAGAGAGAGAAAAGAAAGAGAGAAAGAGAGATATATTAAAATAGTGACGTGTATCAGGAAATGTTGTATTTTCCCATACCATGTGGTTACGCCCATGTGGCTGTTGTATTCCATGTATGTGTGTGTGCATGGTGTATGTTATGCTCTGTGTGTCATTGTCATTGCGATCTGTCACACAACTGCTCATGCACCATTATGCCGAGCATGTGTGTGTGTGTGTGTGTGTGTCACATGCAGCTTGGCATAGAACGAGGGCAGTCAAACGTAAATATGATAAGCGCAGCCGATGAGCGCTGACTGAAAACACTTGATCAAATGGCAATCAAACAGCGTGTAGAAATCAGACAAAGTATTGCAACAATGCAGCAGGGAGAATCGCTCATGAGCTTCATGTCTTAAATTCGTCAAGATTCAACTGTGAAGTCTGTAAAGTAGGCTGGCCGTAGATCCTGGAGGATGCGAAATCCTGTGCTGTCGGACCCAAAGCGACTACTAAGCTGCCCCAGGACGGGGTCAACCCTAAAAATATCTTTAATACCTAAATTCTAAAAAATATGCATTATATTAGGGGTAATTGCGATATTTTCAGAAAGTAAGGCCGGGCCATGACTTTTGGCGCCAACTGTGCATATACATATATAATTGTGAGTGTATAGTTCAGGTGTGTGTGCTGGTGTGTGTGTGCTGGTGTGTGTGTGTGTGTGTGTGTGTGTGTGTGTGTGTGTGTGTGTGTGTGAGTGTGGGTGAGTGACAGTGAATTGTCCCCAGGCGTAACAATTACTCGCAACACAAACAGTATGGCTGTTGTAATGACATCCGATCATCAATCACAAATAATTACCATTGATCGACACACACTGCTTGCCCGGCCGAACTTGTGTGTGTGTGTGTGTGTGTGTGTGTGTGTGTGTGTGTGTGTGTATGCTTGTGTATGGGTGTGTATGTGTGTGTTTGTCAGTGGGTGCCGAATTCTTTGTGTGAGCTTGTATGTATGCAGGTGTGTGTGTGTGTGTGTGTATGTGTGACTGTGGTTTGTGTGTTTTTGTGTGATGAGTGCGGTATCGTGGTATAAGTGTGTATATATTTCTTGGTGGGCGTATGTTTGTGTGTCTGTGTGTCTTTCTGTACGTCTGTTTTTGTGAATTCTTCTCCACAATAATGATATACACGGGCAAATAGAAACATTCTGCATTCAATGTATAATGTTTTTTTTGGAAATTTTCAAGTTTAAACGAGAGTGGAGTGCACTTTTAACTATACATTGATACTAAAACGTTCAAGGTTACTATCCACAACATGTGCATGTTGTCATTTGACGCGTAATACTGCAACTCAGATGTTTGAATGAATGAACATGCAGAATATACGCCAAACTTCAATTAAAAATCAGGACAACCATTTTCTTTCTATACCTATCACGTCTCGTCTTGCTGAAGTAAAATTTTATACTTGTCAAATGATTATTAACACACACACACACACACACACACACACACACATATATATATATATATATATATAGATATATATATATATATATATATATATATATATATTGTTGTTGTTGTACTTGTATACGGAGCAATGTATTTGAAAGCGCAGTTGGCAGAGCATATTGGCAGTTATCAAATGTGACGGTGTTGATGGTTGGAGTTCAGCTGTGTTTGTTATCAGCACCGCGTTTCCGCTGCACTCTCACAATCTGATTCCGTCACGCATTTGCTGCTCACGATAAAGCCAGGACATACACAGCTCATGCAATATTGCATGTCCGAACAGCTGTGCTTTTTTCTGATAGTGGGCCTAAACCGATTTTACTTTGCTTTCATCCTGCATCCGTAAACAAGTTACAATTTCTTGCCGCTGTACGCGCCTGTTTTTGACACCTGGATACGGTCAACACCTGGGCTCAATTTAGTCGAGTCTTAATGCAGTGCTGGCATAGTAAGTGTAACAATTCCTACGATGACTTATCACTGCACGATGGGGGAGCCCCACGTACCGAGAGAATGTGTGGGGAACCCCAATACAGGAGTGAGAGAGAGTCCCTTGTGATATTATTATGTTGTGAGTGTTGCGCTTGTGAACTTTCTGTGATAAGATATGACAGCTCTGAATATTTTCAGACATTAAATTTGGCAGTTCAATACAGCCACTGCGAATTCAGCCAGTTTCTGTGCATCACGAAATGTCGACGGCTCGGGCTGAAACAAAGCCGTAGCCGCCTGCTGCGCACGATTATACCTGGAAAAAGCAGGAAAAACAAAAAGAGAGACAGAGTTTGAGGAAATTGTGGAGAAGAAGAGCAGAACGGAGGCAAACGAACGACAATCGATCACCGGTCTCAAAGAAGCCGCAGTCGCGTGGGCCCTGACTTTGCCGCTGTTTTTGTTGTGCGCCAGCGTTCTGTCGTGTGTGACCAATTGTGGCCGCAAGCAGCTCAATGACCAGTTGTGCTCTATTGTGTTTCACCTCGCAACAACAACGAAGCTGAAAGCTGCGGCAAAAACGACCAATTATTCGCCAGTTTCGTCTGCTCACTTCACCGCTCGATCTCTATCATATAAACACTTTTCAACTAATTGTGAATATAATTATCACCATGGGCGTAGATACTGGGGGTATGGGGGTATATATATCTCCCCGACAAATTGGCTGGGGTATGAATATTCAATTATACCCCCAAATAATTCTGCTAAGTTCAGTTCATCGGATATATTATCATCAAAATCAGCATAGCAAAAAGTAACAATACACGACAAATATGTGTGTATGCAGTTATATGAAATATACTTTTCATTGAGGTGTGTGTGTTGTAATTGACTAGGCATATAATGGTTGAGGATCTCATGCAGTTGACCAACTGAGTCATCTGTGAACACTAATACATGATGACTGTCATCCCCCCGAGCCTCGACACAAATCTATCCCCATGATTATCACGATCAAGTCCATTTTTTCATCAGCTATACCACTCGTTGAAGCGCTCAGTACATTATAATGTGTCTTACAAGATCGTCACATCTCTAGCAGCAGCGCCGAATCGTGCAATGCCAATTACATACCTGCACATATTGCACATTGCACATTGCATGTACATTGCGTTCACGGTGGCTGGTGCGTCTTCCATTTTAAAGCCGACATGCCGCGCAGCTGTCAATCAAGCCAGCCAGCCGTCAGCCAATCAGCTGTCTGCGTCCTCCAGTTTGAGTGACAGCCGTGTGTGTGTGTGTGTGTGTGTGTGTGTGTGTGTGTGTGTTTGTGTGTGTGTGTGTGTTCATTCGTGCGTGCTGTCGCCGGGGGTGGATGAATGTTACACCCACTGTGAACGTTACAGCACACACACACACACATGACTATAGCATTCTGCAGTGCTAGAATACTCTATTGTTCAACATTAACTTGCTAGCACTGTACACTATTTAAAGTAAGTTTTTCATGAGCGATTTTAATTAGGAGTTTGTCTTGCATTAAGTTTGATACATGTGTATTGGATTCATCTAACTAAAAACATTTACGAATCTAATATGACTTCAATCACTAAATATGCAAATTATATTTATTTAATTTTATTTTCAATCTAATTTGTCGTGAGCTCAGTTGTTTCTTTATTTCGTTAAGTGCCTGAGCAGAGACAAATAGGATTTCAGTGAGCAATTGTCTACAAACACCTAGCGACACAATAAATGACTTGGTGACACAGCTTTGGGCTGCCACCCAGGGGCTGAGCATCAAACTGGGCTAAATACTTAAAATATTCGCGGGGGGCGTGTGTAGACACTGATGGCATGAACCACACACACACACACACACACACACACACACACACACACACACACACACACACACACACAACACACACACACACACACACACACACACACACACACACACACACACACACACACACACACACACACACACACACACACACACACAGAGGGCACAAGCTGTATAGAATTGGCACTGATATCTTGAATGGCGGTGACACAGATCAATCTGGACGCAGATGCATCACTGACTAACACGCCAGCACTGACACACACACTGACACACACACTGACACAAACACACACACACACTGACACACACACACACTGACACACACACACACACGCACAGTGACGTGCACAGACAAAGACGATCAACCAGCAAGATTGAGGTGCAGCCGTGTTGCGATTGTGTGAGAATACAGTGTGTTCCGTGTGTGTGTGTGTGTGTGCCAATGTGTCGTGTTCGTGGGGCCTGCCGCGACCCCTAGAGCAACGCCAACTTTGTGTACACACACACACACAGATACACATACACACATACACATACAGAAGCATTTGGCAGGCATCGTTGAATGGACGTGTTCTAAAATGACGTGTGTGTGTGTGTATCGAGGAACAGATGAACGGATGCCGATCTCTTCCATCTTGTTTCCGCCCGAGCAGGCTAGTACAGTGGGTATGTCACCGTGTGTGTGTGTGTGTGTTTGTGTGTGTTTGTGTGTGTGTTTGTGTGTAGCTTGGTTTGCAGTGCGTTGCTACCAGTGTCACACAGACAGCCACTGTGATGGCGAGTGCCAGTCGTGTCATGGGATGGACACCGCCCACCTCCGAGTGCACTGGACATACACACACACACACAGGCAGGATTGGGGAAGAGTAAGGGAATAAGACAATTGCACAATACATCACCACTCAATCAGCCGTCCGTGGCTTACACACGTGCACACACACACACACACACGCACACATAGACACACATAGACACGCGCAGACACGCATAGTGCGAAATTTCCCAAAAATTCACATACATCTGTATTTTCCAGAGGCATTATTCAGGCTGTAGCGATATATCGGTATGATGGACAATTCAAACTGCGTAAATTGGCAGAAAGCACTCCATGGGTAAATGAGAGAAAACTATGTAAATTATCTGTTGCGGATTCATTTTTTCTTAAAATTCCCCGGGCTTCTGAATCTCTGAGATTGTATGAATGAATGCGGGATATTAATCCATGAAGCTTTAATCGACTGATGTGCGAGCACCCGAGTAGCTCAGAGGCTTATACCAGTGGTTCTCAACGTTTTTGTGATCGAGTACCACTTGAAGTTCCGTACAGTCGCCGCGTACCACCTGATTCCAGAGAAACTCAGTTAGATCAGATATCACTCTATTTACATAATTGTACAAGTAGAACATATAAACAAACTGAAATAAACAACTCAATTTGAGTAGTGTATCTGCTTCTTCTCCACCAGCTGGTCAATGAGGGACATTTATTTATTCACAACACATAGGAAATCATGTCCTGGTGACATTGTTCATGCCTCCGAAGGTGTTCACGTACCACCTAGGCGGTCCCACGCACCATTCAAATTCCCTCTAGGTAACAATGCTGCACTTATGAACATGAACAAAATGGAAATTATGTGTGTTTTCCAACTATTATGTTTTCCATGAGTATTATATCTGACGAACCGTGGATTTATTTCCCTATCTCTCTCTCTCTCTCCCTCTCTGAGTGTATGTGTGTGTGTGTGTGTGTCTGTGAGTGCATGCACATCAACTCATCAATCGACAAATGACAACACACAAACACAAACACACACACACACGAACAGTCATGAGCGCGCGCACACACACAAGCACACAGGCAAACACACGCGCAAGCACACACACACAAACACACACGCAAACAGACTCGAACAGTAAGAGCCGGAAGTGTCGCGCTCTCCAGGAAATAACACCGGAAATACAACCGCTGACATACACGGACTTATGAGCAGAGAAACGATATATTGTCCACTCCACAATCTCACGTCACAGATATCCGTGTATTGTCTTGATTGTCTATGTTTCTAAAGTGTATATATGGGCTGTATACATCAGTATATAGGCCATAGAGGGTGTTGTACAAAAGTTTCGTATTTGTCATCATTTCAACTCCAAGGTCAATATTATTTTCATTTTGTCAGAAGTACCCTCAGAACCGTCAGCGTTCGTTCATTTAATATGCAATATGTACTACTGCAGCACTTTGTGGACTCCGTGGTGTAGCGGTTAGCACACCCGCCTCACAAACGGGAGGTCCTTGGTTCGAAGCCAGGTGGAGCAGAATTTCTTGGGCGATTTCTATAATTATAAAATTGGACTATAATCCAACAGCCCTTGTCCACCCAGCAGTAAATGATGGTACCATATATCAGTCATGTGTTGTGCCATGCATTCTGGGGAGGTGGTCCTCTCTAATATGTCTTCCATCCTTGTGGCGCCATAGCGTGGAGAGGGTCGGTTATGCGGTGGCAGCGAGCTGCACGGGACACACCTGTGTGTTCATAAGCTTCGACTTCTTCCAGTGTAGCAGCTGCCACTTAGGCATTTAACCTAGGGATGTATAATATGTGTAGCTCATATTTATGTGATGTGCTGTAAATTTAAGCATCGTTTTGAAGTAGTTATAGCTAAGGCAAATGTATAATATATTTGAAACGTCTGATGCGCATATTAACGAGCGTCTAGAATGAGAGCACACGCAGACGCTTAATATCAAACTTGCTGCCAGTTTTTGTTTGCTTGTATAATGGTGTATTGTATAATATTCGTGTATATTAGTGATTTTTACCGGGGGTGACAATCGTTGCCTTCTGGGGGGCATAAGACCTTGGAACGGCCATGTTTATCATCAATGTTTTATTAACAATATTTAGTTGAGGTTAGTGTCTGTATATCCTTCGATATTTACATTTTGTACCTCAGTATATTTTTTAATGGTGCATGAGCGATTTTGTGTGTGCTGTTGTTAATTAGTCTTGTTATTGGGTTGATATATTTGCAGTGAATCCACCGATATTTGTCGAACTGAGTTTTCATGCGTCGTGTTTATATACTCATGTTTATATTCTATCTAATTTGTGCAGACGACCCAAGTCTTGTTTTTCCACTTCCTCCAGTTGTATTTTGTCTGACGAACACTGAAAATTATTTTGTGCGCTTTATTAAATAAATGCATAGCACATATAGAGCCTATATTCAACCCACCTATACATAGCTTGAATACAGCCACCCTTAACAATATAGATGGCAGAGCAATGTCATGCCAGGTGTTGTGTGCTTCAAATGGCGCTGTTCACTATAGGGCTCACTAATGGTTATATATTCTTGTGAAAATAGGTGCAAATATTGTTGTGAAAAAATTAAATATATACTATATATACCTATGCTTATATATTTTCCTGGGTACAAACTTGTTCAATTCCCTCAACATTGTGTGAAGAGATATTTCGTGGTTAAATTTTTCAGTTTTTTTCATATAATTATCGAAAATTGAGATGGCGATAACTGACTCCTGATTTGAAAACGTTGTAAACACTAAAAATTTGAGACCCACTGCTATGTACATAATTATTAATATTAGCATAACAGCTTTATATGGTGTTTTAGATCAGGGGTTCCCAAACTAGGGGGCGCCCCCCTAGGGGAGCGTAGGGAGGATACAAGGGGGCTTGAAGTCATCTGCCCAAAATTGTTTGTTTAATTATAATAATAAAATCATTGAAATAACAAATATCTGTCATTACATATATGCAAAGTATAATTACAGCAGTCACTGCACCCTTTTCTATTACCTAAGCTAGTTCTATTTACACGTAAATAAATGTAAGAATAACTTCATATGAGAAGAGGCACAGGGGGCGCGCGGGTCTACTGGAAGCAAAAAGGGGGTGTCAGGTAAGATAGTTTGGGAACCACTGTATTAGATCATTATAGGCCAATTACTGACTGTTTTCAGCAAAAAATTTCCAGCTGTTTAGTTCAATAAAAACCGGCATGAATTTATGTGAATGTGAAAGTCCTCTTTCAACAAAAAAACGTTCACAATTTATCACAGATAATCATTGTATTTGAACGCATATACTTGACATCGTTTGCTTTTCCCACCTGCCACTCACGGTACACATTTGTATGTCAAAATACAGGAAAATATCGACGCAAAACACATTGGCAAACACACACACGCGCATACATACACGTAGGTACATACACCCACATATGCTGCCGTTGACACCTGTCATATTGGCACTCAAACACTTGTTCAACCTATCAACACAATGGAGACACTTGCAAGCACGCACATACACACACACACACAGACACACAAAAACACACACACACACACACACACACACACACATACACTGACATACACACACAGACACACAGAAACAGACACACAGACACATACACAAAAACACACACATACACAAACAAACAGACACATAGACACACACACACACACACACACAAGCACACACACACAAGCACACCCACACAAACATACACACACACACACACACAAGCACTCACACACCCACACACCCACACACACACACACACACACATACACAAAGACACACACACACTTCGTTTCCTAAGGATGGAATTGAACGGTCCAGCCTTGAATTGGCAACATCATATTGAGAAACATCGAGTGGATGGAAACATGCGCTTGGCAATAATGAGAAGTTTAACTGGCAGAAGCTGGGGTACTTCAGCACATGTTTTAAAAATATTCTACAGATCTGCAATTCTTTCGAGACTGAGTTATGGAAGCTCACAATATGGAAAAGCATCCGCCTCTTCGCTGAAAAAACTACAAGTTCTGGTCAATAATGCAGCTAGAATAATCACTGGAGCCCTTCCTTCAACCCCCATAAACATATTGCTAGCTGAAACCAGCCTACTTGATATATCAACATCTACGACACTTGAACACTTCAGAGTCACCGTGAAAGCACAAGCACGGACACGCATCGAATATACACCAGTCATAAACCCTCATCCTCTGTCCCGAGTGGCCAACATCCACATATCAAGAAACAACGTATCAGTACCAGCAGCTGAAACGGAGAACACAATTTACGTCCATGAATCAGTTTCACCCATTCCACCGTGGTCAAATTCATTAGATCATATATTCACACATATGTACACACCAGATTGTCCAACTAAACCAAATTATACAGATTTCGAACTAGAACAGGCTTTCAACTGCATGAACGATACAATGTACCGTAGCCATTTTTAAATTTTCACAGACGGCTCACATGATCCTAAACGCAAGCTAACATCAGCAGCTCTTTTCGCCCAAACCATTAACTATACTGATACTTGAAAGCTTCCTGGAGGATCATCGATGGCCCATGCGGAAATTTTCGCTATATACCAAGCAATCAAACTCATACATATTCAAAATTCACAATACAACCGATTTGTCATATATACAGACTGCAAGAGTGGCCTATATCTCATAAAAAATAGAGACCCAAGATGTTTACGAGGTTTGATATTCCACATCCATGACCTTCTCCACAAAATAGATAACAGTGACCGACAAATAGTTCTCCAATACGTCCCAGCTCATAAACGTATAGCCGGAAACGAAATGGTTGATAGAGCCGCCAAACGAGCATTGACAGCAGCACAAAATATTTCCACGATCACCACATGGGAGAGCATACACGATGAATATAGGAGAAGACTGACAACGGCCTGCTATCAGCGCAACCTTCAATCACTACCAGAACTGCTGCAGAACATTTATCGCGTCCGATCAACCGAGACCATCTGGTCGCTTACCAACAAAAGAGAACTAGCCGTCAGTTTATTCCGACTCCGCTCGGGACACACACGCCTCAACCAACACATGGCTAGACTGGGACTCTCAGCAACATCATCGTGTCCACATTGCGATGGCGTCGATGAAACTGTCCACCACGCTCTCTTTGACTGCTGGAAATACAGAGATCAAAGAAAACGATTTCTTCAACGACTACAGCATCGCTCCATCGAAACGGTGGACACAGTAACACTACTCGGAGGGGCGACACAGACGCAAGAAGCCCATTTCGTTATGCGACAAATGTTAATCTATCTGAGAACGACAGGCCTCGACAAACGTATATAAAGAACATTCATCATTGAAGAATATTTCGAGGGCCGATCGAATTCCGCTGAGAATTTGTGTGTCCTAAATGAAAACCAAACCAACACACACACACACAGACATAAACATAAACATAAATACAGACACAGGAGGATAAATTTATAGAAGTCCTGGGCTATAAATATTTTATCATTCTTGTCTCCACACGTGTGTGTGTGTGCGTGTGTGTGTGTGTGTGTGTGTGTGTGTATGTGTGTGTATGTGTGTGATGTTGTCAACAGGATTCAGCAGGATTTAGTACAAATAAAACCTGGCATAAGAATATTGTCAAAATATGCCAAAATATTGTTAAATTATGTCAAATTAATTATCTTGAATGATCGTAACCCATGCCAACGCAACTCTTCAGCAGCTATGTTCGCATCATAATATATGTGTGTAAACAAGATTTCATTATTATTTTTCAAATCCATATTTACAGCACATGTGTGTGTATAGCAAGTAAATTAAATTATGTATGTGTGTGTAATATATATTAACCGTAAACAAGAAATTATATCAATTATATCAATATGTGTTTCTATTTTTTATCAATATAATTATATTCAAAATATCATTAAAGTCTTCACAAGATCGTGATCTGTAGCTATTGGAACTGGGTAAATACGACTTTTTTGAGATCATATCATTTTCTCAACAATAATTCCTGCATAATTTGGTTGTTTTTGTTTGAGGACTTATTACAGCGTGTGATTTTTTGCCTCGTATAATAGTAACTCGAGTGAATGTTATCGCTGGAGGTCGTTGGGTCGTGTTCTGATTTTATGTGCTAGCTAGTGTATTGTGCCAGTAGTATGCAAATTTAGTACAGGCACTATCGTTGGTCGCCTATTTCGCTATCAGATTGGACACGATGGCATGCATTTAAACACACACACACACACACACACACACACACACACACACACACACATACACACACACACACACATATACGCTTTCATATACATACAAGGACACACACAAAAACACGATTCCACACCCAGAATAACACATGAACTTTTGTACACAATAAATGTGTTATCAAGGGCAATGATCATTTATTAGCGTACATAACATCACATTGAGTTTGACATAGTGCTGGTTCAATTATTATTATTAGTATTCATTACAGGCAAATCCAAGCAAAGGAAAGGAAAGCAAAGCAAATCCAAGCAAATCCAAGCAAATCCAAGCAAAGGAAAGGAAAGCAAAGCAAAGGAAGAATGCAAGCACTATTACCACTCCGCAGTGTCCCCATGCACCAGAAGCTAACCAAAAGATGCAGAGAGAAAGAGAGAGTTGGAAAAATATACGTTCAAGTCAGGAAATTAAAACCTAATGAAAAAGAGGCTAAATAAAAAAGTCTACTGTTTCACCAATTACTCTTGGCGTTTGTCACCGCCCTATCGCTAGATAGAGCTGTGTACCTGTCGGAATCTACTCGCTGTCGGAATCTGGACATGTCCACCTGTTTAATCTCCGGCCTAACACGTCTGCCGTTTGGCCGGTAGTTCGGCTGCGATCAGTGGAGGAAGAGTCGCTGGCACACCCGCCGAGCGTTCCAACACTCGGGCGATGTCGGCAGTCAGTGGCATCGCAATTACCGTCGCCGTTGTCGAGGTCAGTCAGGACGGCACGTCATAAACAATGGCAGGGTCGCAGTGAAGGCGGCAGCGGTCACAGAAGGTGCGGCAACACTGGTCCAACACTGGTCCAACGCTCGTGGCATCGCTTCGTCACGGCGTCAGTTTGCCGGAGAAAATGGCGCGTCAGTGTCAAATGCCCTGTGTTGAATTTCGTTCTAGCGTATCTTTGCCAATCGCTGTTCAATGGTCGTTGGCTCAGTGTGTGTGCTGTGTGTAACGGTGCTCACCTGTGCAGTACAACGGTATATTCGTTGTTCTCAGCCGCTAATTTCATCCAGGAGACCACGTGGCTAGATACCTAACTGTTCCGTCAAAGCTGTTGTCTCTAGATGATTGGTTTTCGACCGGCTTTGAAGCTGGCATGAATAATCTGAAAATTACTTTGAAAAAAACGTCTGAAAACACTGAGAATACCGTCTATTTGTTGTTTATGTCTTCTCGAGATCACCGCGCCATTAAAACAACTTAGTTAACGGGAGGCCGAGCGCAGATATATTTCATGACAGCAGAATGACACCTAGTAAATTGTGTTTATAACTGCTCTATCGCTGGTCGTTATATATGTATATATATGTTTATGTGTGTATATGTGTACATATGTGTATATATACATACATTTTCCTATAAATATTCATTTCTGCGTGCTTTCATATTTTACTGTGTACATGTATGTGTGTCAACCTGTAATTTGGATTATGTCCTGTTGGCTGACTGTCTAAATAAATAAATAAATAAATTATGTAACTTCTTCATGTCATGTGAGTTGAGTTGCCCAAACAATATTTTATGCAAATTTCAAAAATAACTGCTACTCTAGTACTGAGTCGTGATTTCTTTCAAGTTTTTTTCTATCAGAGATCACACGTCCAAAAGGACAGATCAGCGGAATAAAGCAGGCTTGCGGAATATAGCAGGTTAAAGTGATACAATATCATTTATCCATGTTCACGTCAGGTGCACAACTATAGAAAAACACAACTCTTCACTCTTATCTCTATAATTTTGTGCCTATACATTTCATTAAATATATGATACAACACAAGTTAACAAACTTAAGGCGAGAAAATAATTGACCAACTTTTTATTGACCTTCATGTTTTTGTTGGCTAATTTTCTTCAGAAGTATGATGTTCTGCAAATTCGTTCGTGAAACATAACGTAGTAGTCGGTTGATCGACTGAATTACACATTTAAAACGTATTTGCGCACAAATACATGCTTGTTTTTCTCGGCTTCAATACACGGAGAAAATGTCGACGTTATCTGACTATTGTTTCTGCGAGGATTTCACTGTCTCACGCACCAATTCAGCACAAACTAGAATTCACAGTGAGAAAACCCAATCAGAGATGTACTTGCTGATAAACTGTTGGAGAACGGGTTTATCATGCTGACATTGAGGATTAATACAAAACGATTGACGATAATTTGCCAAGCCGGCGGCGTATGCAATCAAATCAACAATGACGCATTGCAGAATTAACCGGTGTTCAGTGGTGAATACACGCGTTTACCTTGAAACGAGCGAGTTGTACAGAGTGCGGTTTAAATGCGCCAATCAGAACTGCAGTACAGCATAAGATAAGATAACATATTATCATAAGGTGCCACAATTTTATTAATATGTATTCGACACATTTGAGAACATTTTTCAAGGTCACTTCAAAATTGAACACTTGGAATCATCAATAGCTATATTAAGACAAAAATATATACTCTTATACACTCTTAGGTAATATATATACACTGTTATTTAAAAATGAGCTCAACAATTAAATTCAATACACATATACATTTTTAAGTGATATATTTTATTGCAATGTTTCCTTTTTGAGCAGTGGATCTTGGGAAAACATTTACGTTTTTTCAGTGAAAATTTTCCACCGATTTGTAATGAGGATGAAGAATTTGTGCATCTCCGTTTTACGTTTTAAATTGTATCTTGAAATTTCTTGCCACTTCGAATCATAGATTTATGCGCAAATTCAGCTTACTGTTTGTTGTTCATACACCGATTAACCGCAATATGATTAACCACAATATATGATTGAAATGTTGCTTCCTTCTGCTTGTCTTGGCAGTTCGTGACGACTTTCATTTTGCTAGAAGCAATAAATGCTGGCATCCAGAGCCGTTGCGAGGACTTATGGGGCCCCCTGAGGCAACATTAGTGCCCCCATTATAAATAAAGCACCAAATAATTAATGTATCCAATTCGGCCCGAAGGGCCGAATTGATGTAATTTTTTGCCCTGCACTGATTGCAAATTGTCTAAATGTCTGTTTGTACCCTATCTCCTCCTAAGCCATTGGACCGATTTTGATGAAACCTGGTCTCTAGGAGAAAGATGGATGCAAGAAGGTCATAGGCTAGGTTTTGTTGACCTCTGAGGTTATTTTTAAGGTCATTGAGGTCATTTGTGTCTGTTCACCCTATCTCCTCCTAAGCCACTGGACCGATTTTGATGAAACTTGGTCCCTAGGGGTAAAATGGATGCAAGAAGGTCATAGGCTAGGTTTTGTTGACCTTTGAGGTCATTTTAAGGTCATTGAGGTCATTTGTGTCTGTATACCCTATCTCCTCCTAAACCACTGGACCGATTTTGATGAAACTTGGTCCCTAGGGGTACAATGGATGCAAGAAGGTCATAAGCTAGGTTTTCTTGACCTCCGAGGTCATTTTCAAGGTCATTGATGTCATTTGTGTCTGTTTGAGGACTTTTTTTGTTTGTTTGTCGATGAATTTTTCGTCGTTCCCGTTTTCCGCCAAACGCTGCCGCCGACGATTTTTGTTTTGTCGGCGGCAGCTCGCATCTCGCATTCACAGCAATCTTCAAAAGAAATCTTCGAAGAAGGAAGAACCAAAAGAAATTAAAAAGAGACAGTCATCTCCCCCCGCCGGCCTCATCCCGCGGATTCAGCCTCATCCCGCGGATGTAATCTGTCCATAATGTGTAGTTGGTTTAGGATATCAAGGCCGCATTGGGGGTATGCAGCTTTGGATCTGGTTTGTGGCCAGACAAAGCTGCACGTCTACTTAATTTATTAGACATAATCACATAATACAAGCTCAGGTGAAAACATCTGAGCAAAAAGGTAAAAGCTATACATAATACATATGATAAATTTAAATATCATACGTGAAGCAACGGGGCCCCTCAACATTCGGGCCCCCCCGACCGGGGGGTACGGGGGGTGGCTGCTACGGCTCTGCTGGCACCAGTGGACTGAATTTGCATTGCTCAAAATTCACAAGTATGGTGAATGTTTAATCATGTTTGTTTTTGACTTCATCCGAGAATATTTATATGATATCATTAATTTTCATAATTATATTTTGTTTTTGTTGTATTCTTTTAATATACCAAACAGTCATCGGTGTATTGATCAGTGACAACAGCAGAGATGGAGCTGAGATACTGGACAACATCAATTGAGTGCAATGTTGCCAATTTTCTCGCCGCCCCCACCACGTATGCTTGTGGCTTACTCATGTATACTTGTGGCTTACTCATGTATGCTTGTGGGTCACTCATGTATGCTTGTGGGTCACTCATGTATGCTTGTGGGTCACTCATGTATACTTGTGGCTCACTCATGTATACTTGCAGGTCACTTAACCGCGAGAGACTCTGCGGTTCAACATAACTGTAATAGGGAATAAGCAAGCCCATATGTCGATACATGATTATCGATCGATCTTGCCTTCATTCAGCAATTCGATCTTGCCTTCATTCAGTGTTGTGCTCCCCCAAAAACGTGCCACCCCTCCCACACCCCCTACGCTTGTCATTAATTGAACATGTCAGTGAGCAAGCGACAACGTCAAAAATATGTTGCATTTACCAAAATGTTTGTCTCAAGTATGTCTGACCAAGTGCTATGTTCGGCTAGGTCAGTGGTTCTCAACCTTTTTTCTCACTGATTCCCCATTTCTTAACGGGTTATCTGTTCATTTTCCACACAACAGCGCTGATAAATTGAATAAATTCAGTTGTTACATTCAAGTAAATGTCAAGAGGTCATTAGAAACAAAAATTAACGAATTTGAATTGATAAAAACACACATTTGTCCTGTTCTGTCCGACATTTAGTTTCCCACTTGGCAACTCTTCCATTTCCCACCAGTGGCGAATTCCTCACGGGTTGAGAGCCACTGGTGTAGTTAATGTTCTTGGAATGTTCTTTGTCAAGATATCAGAGAATCTCGCCAAATTTTGTCATGAGTCCATGAGTAAGCTCAAATACAATTTTCTCTATCTGACTTGATGTGTTTGAGGAAGTCATTAGAGCAGTGGTTCCCAACCATTTTGTGATCGAGTACCAATTGGAGCTCTCGTACAGTCGCCGCGAACCACTTGGTTCCACTCAGTTCGATCAGATATAATTTTATTTACATAATTATACAAGTAGAACAGACAAATGAGCTGAAAACAAAACAACTCAATGAAGAGTCATGTAGGCTGGAAAATAATGCTTACTCCTAATGTCGAGAAGAAAACCTGAAACTTTTTATGACTCCGAAAGTGTTCGCGTATCACAGGTTGGTAACCACTGTATTAGAGGATCCAGGAGTTCTGGACTCTTCGTTTGGTTTAAGATGTCATATATTTATATAAAATCTATATATTGATACTTATAAGCACCTACTTGGTACCCTCTTTTCATATTTCTCGATTTCCTACTGAACAATCATTCTGCAGGCAGGGTAATGTTGATTTGTCGTGACCATAAGATACCTGTAGAGTCGAGCTTCTGAAATAAATCCACACAAGCCCGGGTCCACAGGGTAGTCTACGGTCGCGACTTACTGTGCCTTGCCCTATCGAGCTGTATTATTGTTGGGTTTTTTAATTCCGGGAGAAGGATAGGATAGGAGACAGCTGCCGTTACAGGGGGGCCCCAACTCTGCTGAATTATCGCCCCCCTGGTCCTGACAGTAGTATCTCGAAGGGAAGAAGCAGAGGGTCCGCTTTTAGTCGCCTCTTACAACACGCAGCGGGTACGGCGGCAGTATTCTTATCTCCTGACCACAGGGACACTCTTGTTGGTATTTGAACAATACACTAGCACGTTTATCTCCCGGTAGACTCAAGCGGAGATGTTGATGAACGAGCCAGGGCCAGGACTCGAGCCGCAAACCTCTTACTTCAGAGTTTAGCGTCCAGGCCAAGCCGTTCAAGCTGTCGTAAGCCGCTGATCTACTCTGCACCTGTGAGCTGTGTGACGTGTGTTTGTATTATGTATTTGTGTATCATAATGCATTACGTATAAGTAATGTATGCATTATATATTTTTGTATGTATTATCAATATGTATGTATTTTTCATTATGTATGTATGTATAGGTGTATATATATATATGTGTGTATGTGTGTGTGTGAGTGGCTGATATATCGTGTATATGATGTGATCTGACATTTGATTTAAATGTGCTCTTATAGTTTCTTGTATATGTGTGTGTGTACTCAAACTACCTGTAATTGGGGCTATTGCCCTGTTTGTTGTTGAATTAAATATAAAACAAAAGGAAAGTGTGAAGAGTAAAGACAAGATATAACATTGTTGAAATATTAACTCACAAAAAATTACCAAAGACCACTGTAAAGCAGGCTGAAGCGGAGTTGTTCCTGCAGTTCCTGCGTTTCTTCATGTAATTACACTCGTGTGGGCGTGTGAGAGCGCACACACACACACACAGTCACGCTATTTTGCAAGACGATAATTTGAAGCCCACGTTGCGGAGAAGGTCGTCCTGATGTGAACGTGTCACACACACACACACACACACACACACACACACACACACACACACACACACACCAATTACAATGTAATTGCTCTGGACTCAACGCCACGCTATGGCGCAGCGGTGAAGAGTCTTGGAGTAGAAAGTGGAGGAGGCAAATGGCTGGCTGCGGTGAGGCGGGCTGGTGGCTGAGACGCCCTGCTTCCTCCATCCATCATACACACACACACCCACACACACACACACACACATTCAGGAGGCCAGGCTGCGGGCCCACGCTCTCATGAACAGCGTGGCTCATGAAGGCGGCCGAACGAAGGCCACAAGGCTCGGCAAATCGTTCACATCCGCACACGCTCACACACACACACACGCTCACACACACGCTCACACACACACACACACGCTCACATACACATACATTGACATACACCCAGCACACAAAGACAGACATATATGTTTATGTTTTTATTAGCATATATGCCCGTGGGCCGCCGGGTGTATTGTGCTGGCGAGAGCTACAACACTCGACACACACACTCACACACCTGACTGTAGATTCAGACGCATGAATACACACGAGTTCGCTAGTACAATGTGTGCACGTTCAACCACAATGGTCGGATGCGCAGAGGACACGAGAAGAGATATCTGATACAACGCAAACTGTAAAATCGCTTGAATAAAAGGCAAAACGGCATCAAAAACAGCATGTATTTATGCATTTTCAGGCTATGCATTTTTACAGTATGATATTAGCAGGGAGATCGTTGAACATTTCTTGAGTACAAAACTGTATTATTAATTACAGGTAAATCCAGTAGCAAGGGAAGAGTGCAAGCACTATTACCACCCTGCGGTGGCTCCATGTACTGTAGTGAAATGTTTTTCGATTATAACAAAACACGAGATAAATGAGGAAATAATTTTACTGTTGGTTTGAATCGAAATATCCTGGTTGAAGCTTTGCAGCAAAGTTGACCAAATTTGTTCTGAGTTGAAAATAATTCGGATAGTCGTTGATGGCAAACACAGGCCTTCTATGAAACACTAGCTTAACTATATAATTAATTGATTACATTTCATCAATTAGGACTCGCTATTTTTGACACCAGATGCTATTTTTGAGTCACGCTCGAGTGTGTATGAGTAATCGAAGCTTAAGCGTGCATGTGCCAATTAAAATCAGTATTACTCCGAATTCCTTCAACAGGCACACAACTACCGAATGCCAACACCGTTTTGCTTCAAATGAAAATTTTGAAAGCTTCCGAAATATGTCAAATATTTCATAGTATTTTCATAGCCTTAACCAATCAATGTATGCATTCACAAACGACATGAGTATTTATGACGCCATATATCTCATATAATCGCCCACACGAGCTCATATCACAGCGTGAATCAACAGTGGGCACACTCAGACATACAAACTGGTTTGAAACACACACACGCCAGCCGATGAAACTGGTTTTGTTCATGCCTGGCTGTCGGAGCACGTTGCTCTTGACTCGAATAGGCTTTTACATGAGTGTACGTGAGTGTACGTGAGTCATTGAGTGTATGAGCGGCTAGAGAATGTTGTGTTGAGTGGTGTGCCGAGTGCACATGGTACATCCAACTCTACACTGCACTCTAGCATCGAACATTTTGCTCAGCCTGAATGCATGGACGCAAGTATTGGCTTTTTCAAACACACACACACACACACACACACACACACACACACACATGTAGACACACGCACACAGGCAGAGTAACAATGAGAAATAGTGAGAAAAGTTTGGTGAGAACGTAACGCAAAATGCGCTGGACAAACACAACGTTCTACAAGAAAAAGAGTGGACGACATCTTGATGGCTGCGGTTAGGAGACAGAGAGAGACGGTGTGGCTTAATTACAGGTTGACCAGACGGTGTCCAACTGCCTACCAACTGGCAGAGTCTGTGAACGCTGGACGGCTGTCCTCGCGTTTCAATAGAAAACCACACTTGAGGGAAAAGTCACGAGGAGTAACGCAAGCAGATGCGAAATGAAAAAACAAGTAGAAGAACAGGATAAGTGTACTGTCAGTGTTGTTATTTGCTATGAAAATTCGACGCCGAACATATGAAACAACTTGAGATGACTCGTGCACATCAACCAGTCAATTCGAGAAATGATTGCGGTTGGAAAGAATCTTGTATTTATTTGATGGATGTGAATGAATATTTTGAGGCAATATAAGAAATAGTGTTGAAAAAGTGAGCAATATAAAAATTAAGTGAGTAATGAAGTGAACTATCAAATTCTTACTACCCTGTTTGACTAGGAAGGTACTGCAGTTCACACACAAGTGTTTCTGTTATTGATCGTCAAAAGTACCACAAACAGCTGGCAAATGTTCTGAAGAAAAAGATGAAAAAACTTGACTTACTATGTATAAACATTGTTTATGCTGCATACAACACTCCCGATAATGTTGTTTACAATATACCGTCATTTCTAGCTTAGCACTACACAAATTGGAATGCAGACTTTAATGCGATAAAATGTTTGTTCTATGATGAAATACAATTAATACCACGACCGTTTAATTAATGTATATGCGTGGAAATCATATGCGTTTAGGCGTGCGGTAAAATAATGTGAGACTGGCAAACGTTACCGACCGAATTCAAAGCATATATTGAGTAAAACCTAAAGGTGGCGAATTTAAGAGCCTTGACATGACGATTAATGCATATTGTCGGCGGCTTTTGTAAACGACAACCGTTTAACATTTGAGCTATTTTTTAACCAATGAAACTTGTGAGCTGCACAAGGTGTATAACTCAATCACACAAACACAACGCGTACACAAACACACACACACACACAACGCGTACACAAACACACGCACATACATACACATACACACGCACATATGTCGCACCGTCACGCACACACACACACACACACACACACACACAAACACACGTGCGGGTTCAATCGATATGCCACGTAAGGCTGGCATTTGTGACAGCCGTATGCCCCGTTCTTGAGACGAGTGTGTTTGGCGCCATTGTGTCGCCATTGAGTCACTCCGGCATATTGGCTGCCAGCCATTCAGCGAATATTTGGAGCGCTTCATAATCATATGAGATTAATGAATTCACTAAATAGTTGTTTACAAATTGGTTAGATGAGCAAACATCAAAAACGATCATTAATTTACTATTATTACTATTAACAAATGTGACATCAGCGAGTAATTAGCTGTATAAGAGATAAGAGAACCTCGGTTATAAGAGAACCACGGTTATAAGAGAACCCCGGTTATAAGAGAGTATTTCTTTAGGCCCGTCTCCTATACTATACCGGATATGAGAGACCATTTCTCCGCTACCGACAAATCTCTTTTATCCGGGCTACATTGTAGTTGATTCTGAATCATTAGGAAACCGTCAAAAGTTTTTGCATGAAAGCCAACGTTCAAAACTGATGGACAACTTTGCCTCACAAGCTTGTGCCTCATTGCCTAATTGATTCTATCGATTCTGTTGTGCAAGAATGAACGCAATAAGCAAGTTGACAGTCAATTTTACCGAGAATACAGAGCCGTAGCAGCCGCCCTCCAAGACCCTCTGGTCGGGAGAGTCGGCGAGTTCAGGGGTCTTGCCTCGCGCGTGATGTTGAAATTTATCATAAGATGGCGCTTATACCCTAAGTGCACCTTAATGGAGATTATGTCCATTAGTTGGTGCTTTAATTTTAATAGGGCCCCAAGTATTGCCTTCGAGGGGAGACATAGGTCCTCGCATCGGCTATATGAGCATTTGTTGAATTCCATTGGTTCAATAACCTTCAGCACCATTTTTACTCTCATGATTGAATCAACTAAGTGAAAAAACGTTCAGTTTTACTTAGAGTCTCAATACCGATAAATTGATTCCACGATACAATTCTACTGATAACACACAACTCACCTGGCTGTACTGTGGAGACCTGACAGTGGTGTGGTCGCCTCGTCAGCCGTCTGATGTCTGATGAGCTTCTTCACTGAGAAGGTGCGTGCGCGCGCGTGCGGTGTGTGTGCGTGTGTGCGTGCGTGAATGCGTGTTGGCTGGGCACGTTGGAGAGCGTCATACCATACCTGTTCATCCACGTCACCTAGCCCCGGGCCACAACTGACGCCGGGACACACACTTGTATAACGCTCGCACACACACATACACACACACACACACACACACATACACACACACACACATACACACACGCACACATGTGCGGACACGCACGCACACACGCACACATACAAGCACGCATACAAGTCGTCCCTCAAATTACCTATGCACCCGCGTGGAGTTCGGTCGTTTCACCTGGCTGAAAGCAGTGGCCTTGAGCTGGTGAGCAGCGCCATCTAGTGGTGAAATTGCCAACTACTAGGCGACCGTGTGCTGGGCTACATCGACAGGTAAATCGCGACGCAGAATGAGTCAACACTATAGCACTGCTGCGAATAACATCCATCATTTATATACAATTCAGGAAATAAATACAATTACGCATCATGAATATGCGTAGCAAAAATAATACAAATATATTAATTATGATTTTGCAGAAAAATCACAGATGAGTTTGCCAACGTTTGAACAGATGGTTTGATATATAGATTGAGATGCAGCCTTAATGTTAACATCCTCATCGAACATTTTATCAGTCATCAATTATTTAATCAAGATCAAAAGAAAACACACTAGAATAATCACATTAATATCAAATGAATGTTTTTATTGAAAATTAATGAAATATATTTCATATAATTGTGCATTTTCATCGAAGTTTTTGCTTGATTTAACCTGATTGCTGTTAACAACAACAACTACAACAACAACAACAAAACATATATTTGAATAAGCGCTTGTCAAAATGCAGGATGAAACACAACCGAACACAATGAAAAAATTATATACATAAATACATACATATATATATATATACACATGCACATACATATACAAAAGCATACATACATACGCACATGTGGACTTAATTGCATATACATGTCGGAGTTTCAGTTATCCAAGTTGTCTACCCAGTTTTGAATGCTGCTTTTGGATGGAGCCATTAAACATCCGAGCTGATGCATAAACTGTATTGGATTTCCCCAAAAGAACCTCTCTTGTAGTGGAATCTAACACAGTGTATTCATGGTTTCAGCTCCCACTGAGGTCTTGGTGTGCTCACGGTCGTTGATTCTGCCATGTCCTGTAAAATAATGGCAATCGGTGAATAAATAAAGGAGGTATCACATAAGTGTACATGGGGCCCGTTTTTTGGGGCACCTTGTATATACATACACATTCATACACATATTAATAAGTTTTGTTCCCAGTTTTGTTCCTTTATTATTTGCTACACCAAACGGGGTTCTTGAGGGTTTCCTGTGGTTACGGCTGTGGTTCCGGGGTTCCTGTGGAGGGTTTCCTGTGGTATTTGATCGCTGTCATTATAAGCAACACTTGTGGATATTTTGGCTATGTTACCTTGTCAGCGAATGAATAATTGAATATAATAAATTACACCCACTTAGTGACTGCCATTTGTACCAAACTCAGTTATGAAAAACCGCAATGTGTTATGAAATATGCAGTTATGTATGTGTTATCTTATGCAGTTATGAAATATGCGCAATGTGTTATTGTGGAAATTTAGTGCAATATGTTATTGTGGCAATTTAGTCCATTGCACCATTATCTACATACATACGTTCATCAACAATTTCCATGTACTGATGGTAGCCAAATGAAGAAGTTTTACATTTCGTTTTATATTTGAGCATTTTCCATAATGGGAATGTGAAATACTTGAATGTGCCTATGAATCAGTGGTTCTCAACCTTTTTCAGTGTTCGCATCCTGTGAAAATCAGCGGTCAGTTCTTGTAACCATTGAATTATCGAGTTTTTTAAAACCGTATCCCTTCATTAGGTAATAGGTCTATATTTATCTCTTCGCACACTGTTTAAGATGATGCAAACATTTTCCCGGGAACAATACGAAGCATAGCAGTGGTGGATCCAGGGTGTCATTTTGGGAGGAGCTGAATTAATTTTGTGGGGGGCTGAATTTTGGGGGCGATCAGTCATGTGCATGCATCATTATGCAGCGTCCTAGCGATATCAATAAATTCTACATAAATATATTTTTATTGACCTCTTTTATTGATCCTCTTGGTTATGAGGAGTTGATGGAAGCATTTGGGAGGGAGGGCTTCATCCCCTTGGGCCCCTCTCTGGATCCGCCGGTGAATCATAGTAGAACATATACTTTCTTTAATTTTCCACAGGAATCTTGGCACCCTGAGGAACCAGGCTCGCACATCCGGTTAGAAAACTCCTCTATAATGGGAAATGATCTGCTCTCTGCGTGAATAAAGTCAGATGGAAATGAAACATACCGCCATCTATACGTCAGGATTGCTCTAATCGACTTGTCATCTATACGTGACGAAGGATCTATCCAATACAGCCTCCCATGATTCTTTTTTAATATTTTTTCCGAATAATAATGGGTAAGCGCAATGTCGGGGCCGAGAGGAGAGACCAGGAGGGGCGGAATACTCCAAAATATGTCAAACTCCCTTGAGCACCCACAAATCCTGACCATGAACATCAGAGCCGTTGCGTGGACTTATGGGGCCCCTTCACCCAAGGCAGCACTTGGGGCCCCCATTATAAGAAAGTACCAAATAATGACTTTATTCATTATACATAAACAAAATACAAGCCCAGGTGAAAATATTTGAGCAAAAGGTAAAGGCTATACATAATAAATATGATAAATTATAATATCATACGTGAAGCAACGGGGCCCCTAAACATTCGGGCCCCCCCGACCGGGGGTACGGGGGGCGGTTGCTACGGCTCTGATGAACATTTCGACTGTAGTTACTCGTGTCGCCAAACCCCGACATCGTTTTCCTCATTCCCATCTTTTCCCATCATCCCCTTCTCCCCTCTCAGCCCCACCGGAAAAACCCTGGTGTCACCACCGGGTAAGTGTGGGCAACATAGCTACACGGTCTGAAGTACTATTTTAGTTTTCAAATTTGTTGTCTCGGGTTTGTAGCTTGTGTTGAACCAGCGTGGACACTTATCATAAACGGCGAGACAAATTATAGGTGGCAGATTAGGAGAAAATGTGCATTCTAAAATAACAAGATCACAAGGACCCAGTGGCTCCCAACCTGAAAAAACCATCGAGAACCCTTGGTAGGCGAGAACCTTCTAGGTGGTAGGTGAAAAATTTCAGGATCATGACCAATGGATGTGTTGTGAGCGAAGTAATGGCCCTCATTGACCAGCTGGTAGAGAAGAAGCAGTCCTAGCATTTTTTTTCAGTGTTCTACTTGTACAATTAAGTAAACGGTGATATCTGATCGAACTGAGTTTTTCTGGAACCAGATGGTACGCGGCGACTGTACTAGACGTTCAAATGGCCTCCAAAAGACCTCCTTTTGGACTCCGTGGTGTAGTGGTTAGCACACCCGCCTCACAAGCGGGAGGACCGTGGTTCGAATCCCGTCGGAGCAGAATTTCATTGAGCGAATTATATAATCCAACAGCCCCTGTCCACCCAGCAGTAAATGATGGTACCAGATGTCAGTCATGTGTAGTGCCATGCATTCTGGGGAGGTGACCCTCTCTATTACGTCTTACGTCCATGTGGCGCTATAGCGTGGAGAAGGTCGGTTCTGCGGTGGCAGCGGGCTACACGGGAAGAAGTCGAAGCTTATGAACATACAAGCGTGCCTGTGCAACTCGCTGCCACCGCAGAACCAACCCTCTCCATGCTACGGCGCCACAAGGACGAAAGACGTATTCCAGTATTATAGCCACCTCCCTCAGAATGTATGACACAACACATGACTGATATCTGGAACCCATTTACTGCTGGGTGGACAGGGGCTGTTGTATTATAGAATTCGCCCAATGAAATTCTGCTCCGCCGGGATTTGAACCACGGACCTCCCGCTTGTGAGGCGGGTGTGCTACCACTACTCCACGGAGTCCACAAAGTTTGTTATTCAAAGTGTCAATCCTGTCTCCTCCTTATACAACAGTCAGGTGGAGTCAGTTTAGTCGCCGACGACGCGACCATATTACTGTGGCTGTATTGGACTTCATGAGTGTCAGTAGTCGGGCTACATCTGATAATACATTCAAGTGCAACAAATATAAAACAGCAATACAGATTGATAAAAAATTTATGACTTATATATTTGAATACAAATGCACTTAACAGAATATTTAAATGTATAAGAAAAGCCTCACTATCGTAACCGGCAGCTACTAGGAAGATGAGATAAAATTTGGTCCCAATAATTTTCTGGCTGCATTTTAAAATGCGCCGATATGAAATGATCCTGCAATTATTTTACAAACGCTCTCCACACGCGAGGTTCAACCAAAAAAACAACTAAAATTCTTAAAACGAATTATAGATGCACACAAAAACGATGATCAGTAATAGAATATGTACAGTATATAGAGTATGCAAGTAATATCTAGCCTAAATTATTAAACGCAGATGGAAGATTTGAGTATGTCTGTGGTATTTTATGGGTGTAAAAGGATTGGATTAGCAAAATTTAGCATTCTTGTGAAACGACTATTAATCACATTTCGTTTTAGAGAAAATTCTTTAATAATGAAAAAAATTACTCATAATATGGCATTGGAAAACGACTGCATTTTGTTGATAAACATTAGCTGACTAAATCATATTCATAAGCGATATGTTTAAGAACTCGTTGAAAACCTGCAACATATTATGAAAATATATTTCGTTGTGTTGAAATGTGTATACGCACACAAACATGCTACCAATTGTCAACCTAATTACATTATAACCCATCTTGAATATTACATTTTAACCATGTTGTATAGATTATATATTGCTATCGGTGCATGTGAATTCATGAACCTCCATCTGAATGGATCATGCAAAAATGTGTGTGTGTGTATGTGTGTATGTGTGTGCGTGAGTGTGTGTGTGTGTGAGTGTGACTGCTTGTGTGTGTATGTCTTTCAGTGTACTCGTATGCGTCTCTGTATGCGCTCGTATATGTGTTTGCATGTGTGTGTGTGTGTGTGTTAGTACGTGTATGTGTGTTTCTGTGTGTGTCTCTGTGTACTCACCTAGTTGTACTCACCTAGTTGTTCTACAGGATATGAGCTAAGGTCGTGCTGTCCCGTCTCTTTTACATAATTTATTCAACATATTTTTGAAGGAACTTAAATTTGTAGTTTCAACTATTTTGTTGTCTAATTGGTTCCACTGATCTACGCTCCTAAACGGGAAACTATACTTTTTTACATCTTTTCGACAACGAGTTTTCCTCAGTTTTTTTGAGTGTCCTCTACGCACATTTCCTTGAAAAACTAATCCGATGTCGTCTGTGTTGACCGTGTCATTTATGCATCTATATATGTTTATTAAATCACCTCTTTCTCTCCTCTCATCAAGCCTTGGTAATTCAATTTTCCTCAATCTGTCCTCATAAGACATGTTTTTCAAGTTTGATGCCAATTTTGTGGCCAGTCTTTGAATATTTTCTATTTTCTTTATATGCCTCACTTCGTGCGCAGACCAAACTACAGCTGCGTATTCGATTTTTGGCCTTATTAGAGCTATCAAGATTTTTCTCAACATATTCTCATCCATGTGGTTGAATACTCCTCTCGTTTTTTAAATAAGTGCATACGACTTGGCGAAAAGGTCATCCATGTGCGCCTGCGGTGACAGATCATTCTGGATAATCACACCAAGATCTCGCTCCTTGTCCACCTCTCGCAGCGTGACGCATCCCAGTGCATAGTCCACAGATGTCTCTTCCAGCTTTTGCCAAACTTCATGACATGACACTTTGTTTCGTTGAGGCTCATTAACCATTTTTGACACCATTCTTGAATCTTGTCGATGTCACGCTGCAATTGCTCACAGTCTCTCGTACTCGTTATAACTCTCATCAATTTGGCATCTTCGGCTAAAAGGTGAGCGGTGCTGTCCAGACCGTTTGCTATATATCAGAATATATACCATTGATATATATCAGAAATATTATTGGTCCGAGCACAGATTCTTGTGGCACCCCACTTTTCACCCGCTTCCACGAAGAAGCCACTCCCCTCACAGTTGTACTCATTTTTCTATCGGTCAAGTAATGTTCCATCCATTTCAATAGTGGTCCTTGTATTCCTCCACAATACTCCAGTTTCCACAGAAGCCTCCTGAATGGGACCTTGTCGAAAGCTTTGCACAAGTCCAAGTATATGCAGTCCACCCTCTTGTCCCTCTCCTGTACAGCATCAATAATTTGGTTGTAAAAGCATAAGAGACTCGACACACATGATCTTGATTGTCTAAATCCGTATTGTGCATTTGACAAAATATTTTCTCTCTCCAGGTGTTTTACCCACTGGTCCTTGATAATTTCTTCGCTCACTTTACATATCACGCTGGTCAGTGATATAGGCCTGTAGTTGGATGATTCCTCTTTCGAACCCTTCTTATGAATTGGAACAATGCTCGAAAATTGCCATTGTGAAGTAACTTCACCCAGGCGCAAGCTAGTACATATGACGTCATACAATGTCTCTATCGACTCTTCCCTGCATTCCCTGATAATGCTCCCCTCTATTCCGTCTGGTCCAACCGATTTCCCATTCTTTAACTTCGATAGTCTTTCAATCAGATCTTTCTTAGATAAATACACATCTCCCATAGGCCCACATTTCGGCAAGATTCGACTTCCATCAAAAGGACTTTCATCAGTGAACACCATGTGAAATTTATAATTCATAATCTCGAAGATTTTCTCTGCTTCAGTAAGGGTCTCGCCTTCATCTTGAATTCTTTCGATGCCAACGAAATTTTTCATATTTCCGTTGACATTCTAGTAGAGCATCCTCGGATCTTTTTCACATTTTTCAACTATACTTTTTTCATAATTCATTGTTTCTTCTCGTCATATTTTCACGTAATTGTTTCTGGCTCTTTTGTACTGTTTTTAGTGCTCATAAGTATTTCTCTTTCGCAATATTGTCCATGCTTTTTCTTTGTCCTCTCTTGCTTTTTCACATCTTTTGTTGAACCAAACATTTTTCTTGGTGCATGATTTTTTTATTCTTGGAACATATCTTTCAACACCGAGCTTGTACACATCAATATAATAATCAAATATTTGTTGAACATCCTTCATTGTCAACATAGCGGTCCAGTCGACCTCATCAAAGTATCGCTTAAGCTGATATATGCTGGCTTTGTCATAGTTCAGTTTATCACCGTAGTATTTATGGGGACTTTTTGCAGGTTTTCCATACTCTAAAACTGCTTCTATTTGTTTGTGTGTGTGTGTGTGTGTGTGTGTGTGTGTGTGTGTGTGTGTGTGTTAGTTAGTTTATCTTAAAGGGCACACGTCTTCCTAACAGTAGTCGATCGGCCCTGGTATTGGTTTCAATAATTGTGTGTGTGTGTGCGTGTGTGTGTTTGTGTTCGTGTGTGTGCGTGTGTGTGTCAGTGTGTGTGTGCGTGTGTGTGTTTGTGTTCGTGTGTGTGCGTGTGTGTGTCGGTGTGTATGTGCCAGTGTGTGTATGTGCCAGTGTGTGTGTGTCAGTGTGTGTGTGTGTCAGTGTGTGTGTGTATGAAGCAATGAAAAAAGTAGTCGGTGAAGACCGAATCGTAGCAGCTTTGGCCAACCATGATATTGGCTACTGACGGCGTGATAAATGAATTCTAACCGTCTCTTACCCTCGCTAATTCCACGCACTGTGCTCTCACACAAACATGTGTGTGTGTCAGTGTGTGTCAGTCTATGTGTGTGTCAGGGTGTGTGTGTGTCAGTGTGTGTGTGTGTGTCAATGTATGTGTGTGTGTCAGTGTATGTGTGTGTGTGTGTGTGTCAGTGTGTGTGTGTGTGTTGTGTGTGTCGGTGTGTGTGTGTGTATCAGTGTATGACAGTGTGTATGTGTGTAAGTGTCAGTGTGTGTCAGTGTATGTTTGTGTTTGTGTCAGTGTAAGTGTGTGTGTGTGTCAGTGTGTGTCAGTGTGTGTGTGTGTGTGTGTGTGTGTGTCAGTCTATGTGTGTGTCAGTGTGTGTGTGTGTCAGTGTGTGTGTGTCAGTGTGTGTGTGTCAGTCTGTGTGTGTGTGTGTCAGTGTGTGTGTCTGTGTGTGTGTTTCAGTGTGTGTGTGTGTGTCAGTGTGTGTGTCAGTGTATGTCAGTGTATCAGTGTGTGTGTGTGTATGTCAGTGTATCAGTGTGTGTGTGTGTGTCAGTGTATGTCAGTGTGTCAGTGTGTGTGTCAGTGTGTGTGTCTGCGTGTGTGTCAGTGTGTCAGTGTGTCAGTGTGTATGTGTGTGTGTGTGTGTGTTTCATTGAATGGCGTCAACACCAGGCACACCAACAATATTGGTTTTGCCGTGTTTCGCGCCTTGTTGTACGCACATGAAACGGCCATTGTGCGCGCAGCTGACGAAAATCGTGTCGACAGATGTCGCCACAATCGCACACACGCACACACATGCACTTCTTTTGTGCATCCCAGCGCTAATGGCCGATTCACGCGCCAGCGGCGATGGTGGCCAATTTGGCGAGTCAGAAGGGAAAGGGTTGTCTGCTCATGCACACACACACGCACACAAACACACACACACACACACACACACAAACACACACACACACACACATACACACACACACACTAGGGGCGACATGGGGAGGCCATGGGTTGTTTGTGCGTCGATTTTCGTCTAGCTGCGCTAATCAAAGCATTCCGACCTGCGAGAACGCTCCAAACCCCTCCCTACAGCACCGTGTCTGTCTGTGTGTATGTGTGTGTACGTGTGTGCGTGTGTGTGTATGTGTGTGTGTGTGTGTGTGTGTGTGTGTGTGTGTGTGTGTGTGCTTGATCCCTCGGCGAGTTTTGAGCTGGTGTTATTCATCTGACTGAGCGGTGCACTGTTTTGCATATTTGCACGCGGCCGGCATGGAAGATGCAGGGACAGACGTCATTTTTCAACGCTGACGGCGGCGAGACTCGCCTTGACGTACTGATAATAGCTCAACTCTGCCACCAAGCACAAGCACACACAAGCACACACACACACACACACACAGACAGGCGGATGCGAGGGTGCAACTGAGTGAGCCGCTGAAAGTAGAGTAGACAGATGCAGACAGCGGGCTCCGCTCAGATCTGCATTCACTTGCAGTTGTGCAAGTTATCAACGTGTTCCGACAAAGGCCAAGATGAAAGGAGAAACCGAACGGAATGGCCAGGACTTGTGAGACAGCGAGGCGAGATTAATTAACCCATATGGGTAATAAAATATTTTGGTGAAAATAGTTTGTTTTTGTACTCCTTCGTGTCGAGCGAGTCCATATGATCACGGCTCATATCTCAGAAACTACACTTTCTACAGCTAAATGGATGCCATTTTTGTTTCTTTTACATCCTTTTGACTCTATAGTTACATCCTTTTGACTCTCAAAGATATATACCAATCTGAAAACATTTGTATTCTCGGCGTAAATGGCTTAAGATGTGTCTGATTTTAGTTGCGGCATCATTTCCACTAATATCGTCACCTGAAAGACAACTACTCAATGCAGAACTGTTCCACTAGAGAACACATTTCAATGAACAAAATTATAGTCTAGTAGTGGAAAATTATATTTGGAAAACTTGTATTGAAATTGCCAGTTGTATTGTGATTCGTAGATGTATTGTATTAATATGCATTTGATATCCAATTTTTATTATAATCAGATCCTCGAGTTATAACCTCGATATATTTTGAAATATTATTTCAAATACTCTTTGCCAAAATTCAGCTATCATTCACCTGAGCTGCAATGTGGGGTTCGGTAAAAGAAAATATGGATACAAATATTAGCAAATGTTGCAGCGACCATAGAAATATTTTTTAGATAAACAAGGTAGTAAACACCAACATTTCTGATGATAATTTTACTGCATAGCGCAAAACTTTAGCTTTTGATTATATCCAACTCCTGTATAACTCACTCGAAGCGTCTGTGTCCAATTCTGGCCCATCTCATTGTTTTATATGTCGTCTAGAAGTGTTTCTCAACGTGGGCCATGTATTGAATTAGGTCATATGACCCTTCAGAAAATTCCCATGGCCCCTTGGGGAAGAACTTGATCAAATTAAAAAATGGGAGGTCACCGGGTTCTTCCCACGGGCCACGAAACATTTGTGGAAACACTCTAATGTTTTCAATTATCATTATCGACGTTATACATTTAAATCGTGTGTTCCGGTCGTGGCGTTTTTTGGTGGTCGGTGGAAATAGTCACCGGCGTACATGAGCTAATCCTCTGGAGAAGTCGCCTCGCAATTATACATGTGTGTATGGGAGCCACAAGGACTTCTATGGGGGCCACTGACTGTTTCTGGGGGGCTACAAGAACTCACATGGTGTTTAAGGAGGCCAAGATGAGAAAAATGTTGAGAACCGCTGGTCTAGAATGCAACACCGTCGAATTAATTTATGCCTCAAACTCCATGCAACGCATATATTCTTATTGGATATTCTTCGAGTGCCAGATTTTCACAGGAAAAACCCGTCAACATCTCCCAAATGTTTCGCTGTTCTCCACCTGTACTCTGCTTTAAGCTCGCCAGCAGCCAACCTACAATTAAGACCATCTCCTGTAGTCAACATTGTCTGTGAAAATCATGGCGGTGAGTCTTCGGCAAACATCAAAGCCGCACAACTACCATGACTCCATCTCAGCGCCTGCAGTCAATGCTAATAATGGTTCACTTTGAAATAAGAAACTGTCAGTGTTTTCATGTGTTCATGTGTGTGTGTGTGTGTGTGTGTGTGTGTGTGTGTGTTGGTGTGTGTGTGTGTGTTAGTGTATTTGTGTGTGTGTGTGTTAGTGTGTAACATTACTGCGCTCTTCTGAGTCGTGCAATCATAGAGAAGACCATGAGGAGAGCATTTGCTGAAGCCACCAGGCTCTGCTGTAATAACAACCAGCCCGCAAATTTCCCCGGGGGGTGGCCGCCGACCACAACCCCCCTTCTCCCTCCCTCCTCTCCCCCACCGCCACGCCACTCCCCCAGGTAACGTGTGCAGCAACGTAATTAACCCTTAGTGCGATGGTGAAGGGCGCTCGAGGCAAATCAATGACCAACACACACACACACACACACACACACACACACACACACACACACACACACACACACACACACACACACACACACACACACACACTAACACATTTACATACGCGCATACTTCCATACTGAATACATGCGCACAAGTCTCCCCAGTGGTACAGCCTGGGTAGTTAGCCTTGCACGCTAGCATATAGGCTATGAGCATAGCTGTCAGAAAGCGCTGACACAATTGTGCCCAATAACATTGATGAATTACACGAAGTGTGCATGTAGAACATGATCTGGTGAATAATTCATTTGAGAAATAATTCCTACTGAATATTCTGGTGGAGTTTGGCCAATTAAATTCACCATTTTGATAATTCGCCCAATTTTGAAAAACAATGCTGCAATGTAATATTTCAAATGACAATTACATCAGTGAGTGATGATTTCAGATAATGAGCAATATCAAATGGCCACGCATGCTCTAGTGAAAGTATCTAGTGAAATTATTTAGTCATCTAAAAAATGGATGTGCTCCTCTGGCGTATGAATGTGTCTGAGTGTGTGTATGTGAGAGTGTGTGTGGGTGTACGTTCGTATGCTTGAGCGTGTGTCGTTGGTGGGATGATGTGTTTGGTGGTTGGTGTGATGATGTGTTTGGTGTGTTCGCCAGAGCCATCATTCAAAATTTTGTCATTTCGCACGTTCGGCCACACCCACTCGAGGAAATCTGTTCTCGCCCGCGAGCTGAGAGCTGTCGGCCAGGCCTCAGCCAAGCCTCGGCGAGACAGCCGTTCAATTTCGCGCTGCCAGCCGCCCAGCCAATGAGGGCCTCTCATCTGATGGATGAGCGACACCTCGCTGACAGCCACATAATGGAGTGATGCGTGCGTATTGGTCGAACTGCGACCCACACACGCCATTGCATCCACCACACCACACACCCACACACACGCACACACCACATCATACACACACACACACCACACTACACATGTAAAAATTGCACTATGAAATGAATGAATTGATGAGTGAATTAATAGAGAATTGTCCACAAAAACTGCTAAGTGTTGCTCGTATACATGTAATTGTTTTCTTATTTCAAATGTATTAAATGTATTGAATATATTGAATGTCTTGAATGTATTGAATGTCTTAAATGTATTAAATTAAATGATTACAGGATTTATGCATCAAATGTGCTTAATGTATTGAATGTATTAAAAGAATAAATGATTCAATGTATTTAATGTATGATGAGAATTAAGTTTTGAATATAGTTACATAATTAAAATGCATATCTGAGAGAAGGCCCAGTCTTGAAGGGCATTGTCAATTAGAAACTTGTGAATTGTGAAATTTGAAATGTCAAAAATATACGCCATATAAAAATATCCGTTGTATTTGACCAATATACATCATATAGTGGATGTGTATTATTATAGACATAAGACAATTTACATATTCATTATAACTAATTTATATTGAAGACCAAAGCACACATGATTAATAATAATATTTTATAATGATAAATGTATTACTTTTATGGTATATAATAATTTATACACTAAAGAAACATATTAGACGTTTTTGTGTTCATTTAATCACGTCGAAATTAACTTCACTTTCAGTCAAATATCTAAATAAAAAGCTGAAGACAGACGTATATAACTTTGTGTTCAAATGACGGCTTTCAACGACATAATTTGGACTGCCACAGTGGATGGCATTTTTCTCGGAGACAAATATAATGACTTTTTAAGTTGACATCTTCTAAACTACTCTCACATAGTTTTCTGGCCCACCCAAACAGCTATATTGCAGCGACCTATTGGAAAACAACGACTGACTGCGACGAATTTCACTGACATAAAACGGACATGTGCCTTCTCACCCCCCAATACGATTTTGCCCACTATACAAGCACACACACATACACACACACACACACACACACACACACACACACACACACACACACACACACACACAAATACACACACAAATACACACACACAAATACACATACACAAAAACACACACACACACACACACACACACACACACACACACACACACACACACACACACACACACATAATATCCGGCCGACTGATCCGCTGCAGTTTTCCTGTGCGTCGTTGCCGATTAATCTTCGTCGAGAACGACGTCACGCCTGTGACATGTGTATGTATGTGTGTGTGTATGTGTGTTTGTGTGTCGGCAAAAATGCGTCGGTCACTGATAAAACACAGTGGGTAGTGGTGTCGTGTCAGTGGTGTCGTGTCAGTGGTGTCGTGTCAGTGGTGTGGTGTCAGTGGTGTCATGTCAGTGGCGTCGTGTCAGTGGTGTCGTGTCAGTGGTGTCATGTCAGTGGTGTCGTGTCAGTGGTGTGGTGTCAGTGGTGTCATGTCAGTGGCGTCGTGTCAGTGGTGTCGTGTCAGTGGCGTCGTGTCAGTGGTGTCGTGTCAGTGGTGTCGTGTCAGTGATGTCGTGTCAGTGGTGTCATGTCAGTGGTGTCGTGTCAGTGGTGTCGTGTCAGTGGTGTCGTGTCAGTGGTGTGGTGTCAGTGGTGTCATGTCAGTGGCGTCGTGTCAGTGGTGTCGTGTCAGTGGTGTCCTGTCAGTGGTGTCGTGTCTGTGGTGTCGTGTCAGTGGTGTCATGTCAGTGGTGTCGTGTCAGTGGTGTCGTGTCAGTGGTGTCATGTCAGTGGTGTCGTGTCAGTGGTGTCGTGTCAGTGGTGTCGTGTCAGTGGTGGTGTGTCAGTGGTGTCGTGTCAGTGGTGTCGTGTCAGTGGTGTACTGTCAGTGGTGTCGTGTCTGTGGTGTCGTGTCAGTGGTGTCGTGTCTGTGGTGTCGTGTCAGTGGTGGTGTGTCAGTGGTGTCGTGTCAGTGATGGAGTGTCAGTGGTGTCGTGTCAGCGGTGGTGTGTCAGTGGTGTCGTGTCAGTGGTGTCGTGTCTGTGGTGTCGTGTCAGTGGTGTCGTGTCTGTGGTGTCGTGTCAGTGGTGGTGTGTCAGTGGTGTCGTGTCAGTGATGGAGTGTCAGTGGTGTCGTGTCAGCGGTGGTGTGTCAGTGGTGTCGTGTCAGTGGTGGTGTGTCAGTGGTGTCGTGTCAGTGGTGGTGTGTCAGTGGTGTCGTGTCAGTGGTATCGTGTGTCAGTGGTGTCGTGTCAGTGGTGTCGTATCATTGGTGTCGTGTCAGTGATGGAATGTCAGTGATGTCGTGTCAGTGATGGTGTGTCAGTGGTGTCGTGTCAGTGGTGGTGTGTCAGTGGTGTCGTGTCAGTGGTGTCGTGTCAGTGGTGTCCTGTCAGTGGTGTCGTGTCTGTGGTGTCGTGTCAGTGGTGTCGTGTCTGTGGTGTCGTGTCAGTGGTGGTGTGTCAGTGGTGTCGTGTCAGTGATGGAGTGTCAGTGGTGTCGTGTCAGTGGTATCGTGTGTCAGTGGTGTCGTGTCAGTGGTGTCGTATCATTGGTGTCGTGTCAGTGATGGAATGTCAGTGATGTCGTGTCAGTGATGGTGTGTCAGTGGTGTCGTGGCAGTGGTGTCGTGTCAGTGGTGTCGTGTCAGTGGTGTCGTATCAGTGGTGTCATGTCAGTGGTGTCGTGTCAGTGGTGTCGTGTCATGGTGTCGTGTCAGTGGTGGTGTGTCAGTGGTGTCGTGTCAGTGGTGTCGTGTCAGTGGTGTCCTGTCAGTGGTGTCGTGTCTGTGGTGTCGTGTCAGTGGTGTCGTGTCTGTGGTGTCGTGTCAGTGGTGGTGTGTCAGTGGTGTCGTGTCAGTGATGGAGTGTCAGTGGTGTCGTGTCAGCGGTGGTGTGTCAGAGGTGTCGTGTCAGTGGTGGTGTGTCAGTGGTGTCGTGTCAGTGGTATCGTGTGTCAGTGGTGTCGTGTCAGTGGTGTCGTATCATTGGTGTCGTGTCAGTGATGGAATGTCAGTGATGTCGTGTCAGTGATGGTGTGTCAGTGGTGTCGTGGCAGTGGTGTCGTGTCAGTGGTGGAGTGTCAGTGGTGGAGTGTCAGCGGTATCGTGTCAGTGATGGAGTGTCAGTGGTGTTGTGTCAGTGGTAGTGTGTCATTGATGTCGTGTCAGTGATGGTGAAAATGCTAAAATGTTTAGAAAAATCAAAGACATGGTTAATAAAATTTTTCACATATTTATGCAGGATTTCATGAGAAACAAGAGTTAAAATCATAAAAATATACATACTATATGGTAGGAGTATGTGTTAGATCTGACTAAATTTGGCGTAAACGATTTGTCTTTGTGAAAATGTTTGCTCAAAGTAATTTAACCGTTGAATGACAAGTTGCGCCAAACCAAATCTGCAGTGTGCAATTACCTCGCAAAAAAGTTCTACCCTAGTGTTCAGGGTTGCAAATTGGCCTCCCACAGGGAGAACACAGATAGAAAACTGCGAATTAACACCGCCAAGTTTCACGTATCTTCTGCTAGAAGCTACATCAGCTGTAATTGGTTCACTTAGTGAGTGACTGGGTGTCACATGCGTGAATTTGCATCTAAAAGAGTGCGGATAAAATACCTTTTGCAAGGACAAAATACAGGCGCTATGTAAGAGATGATTGAGCATTAGAAATGAAAACCATTTGGTTGAACTTCTCGATTAAAATAGTGATGTGTAGCTTTTTTTCTCTGATTCCCCACTTCTTAATGAGTCAACTTTTCATTTTCACAGCAGCGCTGACAAGTCGGACAAATTAATTCGTTCCCCCGAATTAAATGTCTGAATGTCATTCAAACAAAACTATACGAAATATGATTGATAAGACACACACATTCTTTGTCTTTCTATCCGACATTTAATGCCCCACTGGGCATCAACTCCATTCCCAGCCAGTGGAAAATTCCTCACAGGTCAGGCACCACTGAGTGAACTCTAATGAGTTATTCCGTTTACAAATATAACTTTTTACACACTTTTTACTATGCGTTTGTCCAATGAGCTTCGTTCAACGAACAATATCACTCAACATCGCAGAAAATTTGAATTTCCAAGTGAAATTGCATCTCCTAAATATGCTTTAACGACGTGTATTTTAATATCATCGAAATAAGAATTCTCCAGAGAATTGGAAAAATTATTCCGCACCAAAAATTCTCTTATTTTGGCGAAATCAGCTGAACTATTGTTCATTCACGCATGTGTGACTGTGCTTGCATGTGTGCGTGTGTTATTGTGTTATTGTGTCTTTGTGTTTGCTTGGAGACTGGCCAGCATAGTGGCGCGGCCAGACACGCCACCACTGACACGCCACCACTGACACTACACCACTGACACGACACCACTGACACGCCACCACTGACACGCCACCACTGACACGCCACCACTGACATGACACCACTGACACGACACCACTGATACGACACCACTGACACGCCACCACTGACACGCCACCACCGACACGCCACCATTGCCGGCGGCCTCTCATTGGCCAGCGGCGGCCAGGCTTGCGCTACTATTGGCCGCGCCACCACCAATAGCCATTAATCATCGCACAATCCGTCAGTCGGTGGACACTACTCCTCCCGAGCTCTGTCTTTCTGCTCTCAACCCTCTGCATCAGAAAAGCCCAGCACAGTGTGTCTCGTTCTCTGACGCTATCTGGGATATCGTATCAGCTATCAACTCCCTGTCAATGTGTATGTATGGATGTGCGTGTGTGTGTTTTTCAGGGCTGGGGGACGTAGGTATAGAGGAGAGTTCTTACTGCATAGTTGTACCAGACCAGCTGCTTGTATCAATACCTAATAAGCTGCACCTTTCTTATTGCAAAATTCAGATATTTCTCACAATACTTTTTCTAGCTATACGCATTGAAATATTTCACATATCAATGTTTATTATGTGACATCCTGACTATGCCTCTGATGTATCAGCCCTTGTGTCTGTCTGTCTGTCTGTCTGTGACGTTTATCTGAATTTATTCGGTAAGCGATATTGATTTATGATGTTCACACGTCATCGCTCATCATGTGACAACTGCAGCGGGTAAAAATGTTTGCACATGTCAGTCAGTGTACACACACACACACACACACACACACACACACACACACACACACTCATCATACATCCACTCATGTGCCACTGTGCTTTCGACGAAAAAACCAAATACAAAAAGAGGAAGAATATTTGAAAGTTGTAGAATAAATTTTACAAAATAAAAGCATAACACGTGAAAACTATCAAATATCTCATAAATAATTTGGTTTGATTCTGTAAATGATAAGTTTGGTATAATTTGTGATTCAATGGGCGATTAATTACTTGATGTTCCTACTCTAGAGGATCCTAAAATATATAATTTTATGTTATGTCAGATATCATAATAATCAGTTAATTTGGTCAATTTCAAGTTGAGCTAAACATGATCAGCAAACTGTTTTCTAGCTAATTGCAGCTGTCACACACACACACACACACAGACACACAGACCCACACACACACACACATACATACACACACACAGACAGGCTAGCATACACACACACACACACACAAGTTTATCAACACACAAACGCTTAAGCAAACAAACACGCGGTCTAACAAACAACTTACTGTGTATTTCAACAGGCGGCTGTCAAAGCAGGGGTCAAATACACATGTTTGTGTTTACTGCTGCTGTGCAGCCGCGCCAGTGTGTGTGTGTGTGTGTGTGTGTGTGTGTTTGTATGTTTGTGTGTCGCTCAACCTTGCTGCTGCAACAGCTGTGGCGGTGTGCTTCAAACAGGCCCGCACACACACACACACACACACACACACACACACACACACACACACACACACACACACACACTTGTACACATGCTTTCAACGCCGACACACACACACACACACAAACACACATACATACAGACTAACATACAAACACGCAGATGCACTCTAAGTATAACACATGCAAGCACATGCACACACACAAACACACATACATGCAGATATCAAGATTTAAACGGAAATTGATATTTCATGTCTGTTTTGATAGTTCTCTGTTTTATATTGTTAGTAGCTTCTTAGGTGATTCTAAGCTTGCGTAATTTACTGTGAAGCCAAAATCAAAAGTAAAATTTCACTGAGCAGAACACACATAAATTGCAAATATATTTACAATAAAATCAAATTATTAGTTGAGAAACAATAGCGAATATTTGTGTCGAGGTTCGGGGGATGACAGCCATCATGTATTATTGCTCAAAGTGACTCAGTTGGTCAATTACATGGGACCCTCAACTATTTTCGGCCTATTCAATTACAGCACACATACCTCAAATATATTTATATTACATACAATTACATACACACATTTGTTGTGTGTTGTTATTTTTTGCTATACTGATTTTGATGATAATATATCCAATGAACTGAACTCAGTAGAGTTATCGAGGGGTATAATTCCATATTCATACTCCCAGCCAATTTGTCGGGGGTATATACCCCCATACCCCCAGGATTTGCACCCATGGCGAGGAATACGAGAAATGTATATATCAGGTGATAACAAAGGTATTCTTGTGTTAAAAGAAGAAATATCTCAAGACTTTCATTTTGTGTGGAGTATTCCTCATTCTTTTCTGCTGTGCGAATACATAATTGAACAGTTTTAACTATTGAATAATTCCGTCAGTCACAATAAACATGGCTATTTGTGTGTTTATGTGCTTGTGTGTGTGTTTGTGTGTGTGTGTTTGTGTGCTTGTGTGCTTGTGTGTGTGTGTTTTTTTTTTTTTTTTGTTTTTTTTTTTTTTTTTTTTGTTTTTTTTTTTTTTTTCGAGACACAAACAAATATATTTACAAACGTGTACACATATTTACAATACTACTATAAAACAATGGAGGCGGCGTTGCCACGAATGACGGCCAGGCTTATTCGTTGTCGAAGCCAGGCCGTCTCTCGCGGCTCCCCTGAACGCTCACTTATTCTGCCAATTCTGTGTGTGTGTGTGTTCGTGTGTATTCGCATGTGTGTGTGATTGTGTGCTTGTATGTGTGTGTGTGTGTGTGTTTGTGTGTGTGTGTGTGTTTGTGTGTGTTTGCATGTGTGTGTGTGTGTGTGTGTTTCTGTGCTTGGGTGTGTGTGTGTGTGTGTTTCTGTGCTTGGCTGTGTGTGTGTGTGTTTCTGTGCTTGGTTGTGTGTGTGTGTGTGTGTGTGTGTGTGTGTGTGTGTGTGTGTGTGTGTGTGTGTTTATGTTTGTGTGCTTGTGTGCTTGTGTGTGTGTGTGTGTGTGTGTGTGTGTGTGTGTTTGTGTGTATTATCATGTTTGTGTGATTGTGTGCTTGTGTGTGTGTGTGTGTGTTTGTGTGTGCTTTGGCTGGAACAATGCAAGCACGATAGTTGACGCACACACACACACACACAAAACACACATAAACACACAAAATACCACAAACAAACTATCACCCAGTAAAGAGCGAGTACGAGACAGACAGACACACAAACAGTGATTTGGCCAGTTTTAAGATAGAGTCATTAGGCTGTTCATACCATTAGCCATGCTGGTGCGTGTCCGATCGTGTGCTCATGCATGTATATATGTGTGTGTGTGTGTGTGTGTGTGTGTGTGTTGTATCGCAGGACACTGTGTTTGCAGAGATAGCGGGTGCCAAGATGACCGATCTGCTGAGCAGTGGCGAAGCCAGGATTTTCACCACGGAGGGGGGCTGAGGGGGGCTAAGGAAAAAGAGGCGATGTCTTGGCAAAACGTGAGGAATGACACTCGAAATGTTTATGATCACGTTTTTTCGTGGCTCATGGGGGAGACTTAGCACGATTTTTGGGGGGGTGTAAGCCCCTCCAAGGCCCCCGTTTGGTGCCGCCTCTGCTGCTGAGAAGCCGGACGAGATGAAGTGAGAAAGAGTTTGTGAGCTACGCCTGATGCTGTGTGATGCTGTGTTAACGAGTTCGGATGCTTGTCCGGCTGTATGGCTGTATGTCTGAGTGAGCCAATAGCAAGACACACACACACACACACACACACACACACACAATACCACGTAATTGGCCACGTAAACATGTCTGAACCTACACACACACACACACTCACACACACACACACACACACACACACACACACACACATACGTACATATATACGTACACATAGAAGTAGACACACAGAGGATCATTATGTTTGCACTGGCCAGATCTTTGCAGTTGAAAAACTAGCTAAAATACGTATGTACATCCAGCTGATGATTTTTTTATGCAGGTTTATTCTTAATGGCTACATCCTGATTGCACTTGAATGAAAACCATTTGCATTTATTACCGCGTATAAAGACGTCCAAATTAGCAAAAATGTGTTTATTTATTGAAAGAAATTTGTTCATTTAGTTGTTTATCTATATAATTATTGTGGACATTGTACAATTGAAATATTGACAAATATGTAAACCTCACTCATTCGATATCAAATTTGGTCATGTGAAAGTTCTGTATATGAGTGTGTGTACTTCCGTATATGAGTATGTGTGTGATTGCATGTTCGTTAGCATTAGAACTGTGTGTGTCTATATGTGTATACACGTATACCTGTGTAACAGTGTTCCTGTAAATCTGCGTAGCAATTAACCCCGTGGTTATAAGAGAACCCCGGTTATAATAGAACCCCGGTTATAAGAGAACCCCGGTTATAATAGAACCCTGGTTATAAGAGAACCCCGGTTATAAGAGAACGCCGGTTATAAGAGAACGCCGGTTATAAGAGAACCTCGGTTATAAGAGAACCTCGGTTATAATAGAACCTCGGTTATAAGATAACCCCGGTTATAAGAGAACCTCGGTTATAAGAGAACCCCGGTTATAAGAGAACCTCGGTTATAAGAGAACCTCGGTTATAAGAGAACCCCGGTTATAAGATAACCCCGGTTATAAGATAACCCCGGTTATAAGAGAACCTGGGCTATAAGAGAACCTCGGTTATATGAGAGCCCCGGTTATAAGAGAACCCCGGTTATAAGAGAACCCCGGTTATAAGAGAACCCCGGTTATAAGAGAACCCCGGTTATAAGAGAGTATTTCTCCGGGTCCGTCTTCTATACTTTACGTGTAATTTTCCCTGGATATAAGAGAGTTTATTTTCAGTGACATTTTTCTGTAAAAAATCAACCAAAAAGAGCATTAGATGCAGAGTAATAACACAATATGAGTTACACTAATTCAAGGGTGTCTTGAAATGGATAGGTTTTGTGTCAGGAGTCACAGTGGTTGTAGTGTGCATCTGTGATAAGAGGCAGTATGTAGCGAGTTTGTATTGCTGCTAGATCGATGTGAGTCACTGTAACAGAAGTATTTGTCAAGCTGCATTGAGTGCGTTAGTAACACTGACAACGTTCTTTGGAGCGAAAAAATGCAATCCTCAATATGCGATGATAAAACGCTTACCCACTTTATCAGATTGTATATGAAGTCAGCAAAGAACACACCGTACAATCACAAATGATAGATTAAAAAAAAACAATTGTCATATGAATTGCGCAAATTAATTGTGTATATTACATAAATTTTGCTATTTATTTGTGTCTTCTTCATATACAACGTATAAATATATGACATATCCATGTAAAAAGCTCTTATTGACTTGCTTGCATATCTAGTATACAAAATAGGCCATACCCCGATATAAGAGAACCTCGGATAAAAGAGACTTTTTCTCCTCAACCCACAACTCTCTTTTATCCGAGCAATGCTGCATATATGTACATGCATATATATATATATATATATATATATATATATATATATATATATATATATATATATATATAGGTGTACATCCATGTGTGTTTGTATGTCTGTCTGTCGTTCATGCACACATTCAGTGGTGGCCGGATGTGTGCATGTGAACACTGAGCGTATGCGCGTGTTTGCGTGTGCACTTGTATGCGCGTCTGCACACCTAGAGCATGTGTGCATGTGTCGGTCTTCCTGTGTGTGCGTGTGCGTGAGTGTATGCTTGTGTGTATATGTGCATGTGTGTGTGTGTGTGTGTGTGTGTGAGTGAACATCATTAATCATTCTACGGAGAATAGATACATTGAGTGAGACTAGGCTGTGCTCGGTCGTGCTCTCGGATCTAGCAAAACAACTGGACTGATACTCTCTCTCTCTCTCTGTCTCTCTCTGTATCTCCCTCTCTCTCTGTCTCTCTCTCGCTTCTGCTTACGCACAATCTCACACCGCTGTCTATCTCCTTATTTTCCGCAAGGCACACACACACACGCACACGCACATGCATATGTACTGGCCCACACATAGTCGAGCACAATCACTTTCATTCTGAGCAAAGTGGGAGAGAAAAGCGGTGGTTAGAACGAGACCAGACAAGAAATAAACTGATATGATATGAGTAAGTTGCGTATATCTAGATAAAATCTTTAAATGGTTAACACACATACACACACACACACACACACACACACACACACACACACACACACACACACACACACACACAGACACATTCAAACAAACAAAAATACGGACATATGCATACACATACATTTCACACCTGTCCAAATTAGCCTTCTGTGCTTGGACTTTTGGTAAATTTAACAGATGACATAATTTCTAAACATCAATGTTATCAGATGCGTAGTTACCAAATACTAACAAACATACTTGAGGGAAAATTTCAAATCAGTTATTTTGGGATTGATGTTATGATCAACGTGTTATAATTAGTGTTAGGATAGCAGGTTTACATTGCCAGGCATCGTAGGATAATAAGAAGTTGCTCTGATTACTATAATCATACCTTAGTTGGACATATGAAGCATACGAAACGCTTCTACCTTCTAGACTTTCTTAACCTCCGAGTTTTACCTTAATTTCTATCTGTACATGTGCTAGTTAGCTCCTGTGCCTAAATCTGTGCGCAATAGCAACTGCTCAATAATTTAAGCTACACGTTTTGTGTTATTTCATATGGTTGTGTATCTTGCTATCTTTTGTTTTTGTTATTTTTCGTATATCCTAGGGGTTCACCGAAAATAAGAACAGTGCTTAGTGAGTCGCTGCCAAATATTTATATTTTTTAATTGCTGTGAATTTCCTGATATTGATTACTGTTTATATTTTGCCTTTATATTGAATTTGGCAAAATACAAATACAAAGTACAACATTTCTCTTAAATGTTCCTAGCAACACCATGATCCCACACATTTTTGTTACTGAAAATAGTCTTAGACGGCATTTAACGCCGCTCTGCATATATTTGCATAAGCCAGCTCACCAATTATATTTCTAGCATGACGAGCTGTAGAATAATCACAGATAAAATACCAATATTCACCTCTTGTGGACGTTAGGTGTATTAGTACGCGCCTAAATACTGATTTGACGTTCGTGGCTAAATTGAGCGTAGACCCAGGTGTATTAGTGTAGCTTATTGTACTGCCTGCGTTTGACCAGCACTATCCGATATCGGTGACGACACAGCGTGCAAAAGCGCATCGAATTAGCCCGTGTCGATAGTGAGTGGCGACCAACAGAGAGAGAGAGAGAGAGAGGGAGAGGGGATGTGGAAGCGCCAGTGGACAGGCACTGGTGGGGAGAGAAGAAAGAGCAATGTAGTCATGCGAACTGACATGGCCACCATTAATCATGGACGCTTATTTCCACTGCGTCACGCCATTCCTTCCAGTCTGCTCTTGTGTGTGCGCGCGCGGAACCTTTGGCGCATTCTCGAAACTTGATATGAGCACACACAGACGCGCGCCAGAGACGATATCAAATCTGGTGTTGGCACGTCGATTTTCCTATCTGTTACCGAAACGATACTCTGGCTAGCTGGCTATCATCCCCTAGCGGGCATCTGTGCTATCCACTTATTTGGACACTCACAGATTGGAAAGAGATAAATCGCGGTTATCATCAATTGGCGATTTCATCACAAACGTCGAGGATAATCACACAGTGTAACCGCAGAAAGATTTGTGGAGGCCAAGTGTCAATAGACTTATAAAGATACAGAGCTTATATAATTATAGTTTGAGAGGGTGAACGTCGTGAAAGTCGAGGTATTCTGGTCCAACATGATGGTCAAACATCAAATGAAAACCATCTTGAATATACTCAGTTCTTCATACTTAACCATCGACATTTTTGACACTACTTGCTGAATAAGTTAGTTGAAGCGCATCAGTGTATGATTTAACTGAGCAAAACGTGAATATTCGAGCACAATGCTTCTGAGATTATATGTAAGGACAAAATAATTATTCCAGCATACTCATATATAAGCTGCAGAGGTAGATCCAGAGTGCACTTTTGGGAGGGACTGAATGAATTTTGAGAGGGCTGAATCTTGAGGGCAATCAGTCATGCATATGCATCATTATGCAACGTCTTTGCGAAAATACTTATATCAACAAATTTTACAGAAACAATACTTTCTCTTGACCTCTTAGTGAATCTCTTGGTTATGAGGAGTTGATGGAAACATTTAGGGGGGGATTCATCCCTGAGCCCCCCCCCCCCCCCTGGATCCGCCAGTGATAAGTTTCAAATTACACTGAGCTAGACCTCATATTGCATGCTGATGTACTGTTTTTGACTATTCAATAAAGTACACTATTTCCTGGAGGGAAAACTTACCTCTCGCATTTCAACTAACATTCATCAATATCATCTTCAGTTCGACCAAGACGTTCATAAATTATTCCCGAGTCTGTGTGTGTATGTGTGTGTGATCTATATTTTAATCTTCTCTTATCGAGAATAGTTCATTCCTCTCTCCCTCTTTGCTTTTTCCTTCTACTCTGTTGGAAATATTTAATCAATTTCAGTATTTGAACAATTATTGACAACTATTTGATCTGGAGTATTATCACGGGTTTCCTTTACAAAGAAATCACCATTTTTGCTGTCTGGCAACGCGTTATCAAGTGAATTATACTCTCCATCGTTTTACGCTGAAATTGAGGCATCGGGGGATTGAATCGGGCGCTATATTGTGGACATACATCGTAATATGATTGTGTGTATGGATATGTATGTCTGTGTCTGTGTGTGTATGTCAATCAATTATCACGAGATAGAATATGTACACATGCATTCATATATACACACATACACACGTACATACATTCATGCATATGCACAGATCGCAGTAAACGCAGAAAAAGATATATAATGAATACTTGGGCAAATATGATGGCAAGTACGTGGCAAATATGGTGTATGTGTGTGTGTGTGAGTGTGTGTGTGTGAGTTTTTTTTTTTTGAGACACAAACAAATATATTTACAAACGTGTACACATATTTACAATACTACTATAAAACAATGCAGGCGGCGTTGCCACGAATGACGGCCAGGCTTATTCGTTGTCGAAGCCAGGCCGTCTCTCGCGGCTCTCCTGAACGCTCGCTGATTCTGCCGCCCAGGAGCTTCACGAAGTCGAGTGTGTGTGAGTGTGTGTATGTATGTATGTCTGTGGCTGTTTGTGTGAATGTGCCTGCACATGGATCACGAAATTTCCGAGAAAGTTTCACAGTTGAAAATCAGCAGTTATTAGTGCCAGTTCTCGCCTCACACACACACACATACACCATACACCATACACCATATTACGGTAGAAACGCCCACAGCAGAGCCCTACTTTGAACACATGCGTACAGACACGCTCCCATCTGCAGTGGCGCATGAGATGTCATTGCTACACCGTGGTTTCACGTCATTTATCACACATACACACACACACACACACACACACACACACACACAAACATGTACATGCACGCTGACACACGCGGAATGACAGTTGGATGCACAAGTATGTGTGCGCGTGTGTGTGTGTGTATCGCACATACGCTACACGACTTGATGTGTTCACACAGGCTATGTGAGTGTTTGTTTGAGTCCAGATCGATAGAAAGTTTGTGTTGTGTAAGTGTATGTGTGTGTGTGTATGTAATTTTTCTCGGCTGTCACTGTTATTAAATCTTGTCCCTAGTTGAATCTTATACTCAAGCGCATTTTGCGATGTCAGTGTGTTCTGGTTCTTGAATAAAGCTCAGAGATTATATGCAAGACATTACGTAGATATTTATCACAAAACATGGAGAAAAATAGCATTTTTACAAGGAATTAATTGAAGTTTTTAAAACTCGATGAAAAAAGAGTGTATTATGATTTTTGTTGGATTGAGTGTAGTGAATAGTATTGCAAACATTGTACAATTTTTAAATAGACTAAATTAATTTATTATCACTCATTAAATTTCAATCATTGTTACACTGTATCTACGATCATATAATTGTATTTTCATATAAAATCCTAATCAAGCGCGGTTGTCAAATCATAATGTCACGTTCAGACTGGATTTATCAATGAAAGTAGTTTTTCAAATCAAGAATGCAACGGTAGAAACACAAAAAACAGTTAATATTGGTTATCATATCAGAGTATGATTAGGAGTGATATATTAAACGCCAAACTTGAGTATAGATCCGATGCTGTTTAATTGCTGAATTATAGTATATGGTTGTGGCATATTCCGTTGCTGCATTATGATTATAATGTGAACTTATTGTAGTATCTATTGATCGCGGACAGAAAAGGTCAAACATGCCTTTGCCTGGACGACCTTCATCATCTCTAGCCAATGAAGGCAAACGCAGATCACATTCGCTTTATCAGACGCAAGAGTTTGTGAAAGAGAAACTTCAGCGTTACAAGACATTTCGGGAAGAAAGACAACAATGCTTAGAAGCGACACACAGGTATGTATTCACCAGCTTGTCTATGCTTCTTGGACTGACAGATGGTGAGGTAGAGGAACAGGTATTAGACGATGTGGATGCTGTAGACAATTTGGATGATCTGTTCAGAAAGCGAGGCAGAAAGGCAGTTATATTTTTCTATCAGGAAACAGACGCTCCAGGACCCGAGTGTGGGCGACATTTTGCCAGAGGGACTCGTGTTGAACGCCTCTTGTTACCATCCGACTCCACTCAGGCCAGAGGCTTGTGTCTTTGTGCCTTAAGAGAAAACAACGACTCATATATAACTATGAATAACATCAGTCGTGAAATTTGTGTCGAATCATTTGACGCTTGTGCGGGTGTGCTCACCGGTATAGGACGCCATATTTTTCAGGTTCATCATTTGGCTCTGTGTCAGCAATTCAAACAGCAGTATGCCGGTGATTCCTACGTTAATGAACTGAAAGTGAACTTGGGTGGATTTGTGCATTTCCTGTTGTCGATCGATAAGAACCTACAAAAACGAACTTTGTTGGAACAAAATGACCAATTAATAGAGCTTATGTGCTGTCTGAAAGATACAAAAACCATGCACAAAGAACCAGAAAAAATGAAGCAACTGGAAGTTCATGTTGTGGCGTGGTGCAAGAAGATTGAAAACGTTCTCAAAGAAGGCAACCAAATTCGCAAAGAAGATGATGACAATGGACCTCGCACCGAACTGGAGTATTGGAGGCAGTTATCAATACGCTACAGCGATATCGTAGAACAAATGAATTCGGTCGATGTACAAAAAGCGGTGTCTAAAGCTTCATTTCACCGTGACAAACTATCAAAGACCTGGAGATCACTTGAGACCAAGGTCACAAGAGAATCCATGAAAGCGGCTGAAAATGTTAAATTATTGTACACACTGGAGAAGCTGTACGAAAAATTATACATTCGGGATCCGTGCGAGATGATAGACACTCTGCCAGCTCTGATCACTGCAATTAGGCTGGGAAACACGGCGTCAACAAACGATGACGCTTCCGAAATGCTCACACCGCTTTTTATCAAAATCAGCAATCAAATTGTCAAGTCGTGTAGAATCTTTATCAATGAAGTAAGTGCTTCAATATGGAACCAGCCCAATGAAGATCTTGCAAACAAAATTAAGAAATGTATTGTTCTCCACGAAAGCTATAAAACTACATTCATTGAGACCAAAAAGAAAACCCAATTATTGCCCTATGAAAAACCTTGGTTTTTTTCAGAGCGGCTAATCTTTGGAAAAATTGAGGCATTCTGTAGCAGACTGAAGAGAATAATTCATGTCATAGAGACAGTGGAAAGATTTTCATTACTCATGAAAAGCACTATGGAAGGAATTGAGACCTACGCCAACAAGTTTTCCTCCATATTCAATTCAATCAGAAGAAAGACATATGATTTCCTTGATTATAAGAAGAGTGATTTTGAAGCTGACTATGATCAATTTTTGAGCCAAACAATGTCCTTGGAGCGATCTTTGCAATCATTTTTCAACAGCAATTTTATCGGCCTAGAGTCCTCGTTTCAAGCACTCCAGACTCTCGAGCGTATAGAAAACCTCAACCTGCAATTTGTTGACCACACTGAACATCATGGAGTCTTGCTGGAAAAACTTGTTGAGGAGATTGAGAGCGCTCAATTGATGTACAAAATGTGGCCTGAACCGGCAATAAAATGTTTGCCACCAGCATCAGGTAGGCTGCAATGGTACAGAAGGATACGACAAAAACCACAGGATACTATTGATTGTATCCACCAACGATACGCAAGCCTGCTAGGGAGGCACGAAATTCAAACCTCTCTGAGCAACTTCAATTCGCTGGTGGAGAAAGTTAAGGACGCAGAGCGAAAATACTACAAGATTTGGAAAGCGTCAACTGACAAGACCGATGATCTGCTGAATTCGTCTATATTGCAAAAAGACTTGAATGGTACAGTAAGAGTTAATTTCAACTTCTTTGTGCATCAGACAATTCAAGAGACAGGTCACATGCTGAAAATGGGACTGCAGGTTCCAAACAGAGCGCTTGTGCTGTATCAGAGACAAAATGACATTTATGGATCGGTAGAAAAAGTCAAGGATATGCTGACACGTAATTGGAAGCTGTGCTCAAGTATTGCTTCTCTATTCAAACCACTTCTAGCCGTCCTTCTTGAAAAGTTGGACACTGATATTGAGCCTGGCTTGAGTGTTATAACATGGAATTCCATTAATCTACCGGAGTACATCGAGATAGTACACAAGTCAATGGATAATCTTGAGTATATTGTCAGGCGACTATCAGACATTCGAGCCAATAATATCAAAGCAGTGTTCTCACAAATGGCTGAAATTAGCCTCTTGAGTCTGCCATGTGATAAAACATTCAGCACTGCCGAAATTTTGTGCCATGTTGAAGAACATGCAGGCTGCCAGTCAAAACAACTTGATTTTTTGTCGCACAAAGTTGAGCTTGCTGTGTATGAAATGATTGATGTGTTGTTGAAAGCCAATGAATGTGACAAGTATCCGCCACTAAGCCGTCAAAAATGGCTCGAGTTTGTATTTGTCACGCAAAAAGTGTCCGAAAAAGACGAGGGTGGTCATGATGTAGTTGTACCTTGTTTAAACCACAATGATGTTGCGTACATCGACCTTGATACGTTAACCGATGATGAAATTACATTATATTCGGCCTGTAAGACTTTGTATCACACATTCTTCTCTGAAAACACGCATGCTCTAGTGAAAGTGACCGAACGTGCATTCAAGTCATTAAAAAGTAGGATCATGCCAGCCGACGGGACAAAGGACATCACTATTGCTCCTCTGATTGAAGCCGATGTTGTATTGCAAGTGCCACAGGTTGAGTTATCGCCTTCTCTAGATGAAATACAGGCAGTGGTTTCGCAAGTAACTCAAAGCATTTTCGATTCTAACAAAAATGTATTGCTATGGGGTGAATCCCGCTCACATACTAGGTCATTACATGTGCGAAAAACATATAAAGAAACTGACAGCAGGCAGGGGTCGGTTTTGTCCACTGAAGGGCATAATGAAGAGTTGAATAGTTATTTCAATATCATACGAGAGCACAAAGATTTACGAGAATTGGCAAAGCGACTTCAAACATCACTGTCCGCATACAAATTTGAAATATCTCACGAGCTCAATGAATACTTGACATTCAATCATTTATGGTCGGACGACAGAAAAAAATGTCTGAAAGAATTTCAAAACGATCTTCCCACACTGGACGATTACAAGGAGCGTGTGAATTTCTATTGTAAGTTGAAAGAAACTGTTCTTGCGCTGCCGGAACACAGTTGTATTGGTTCGTTGCAATTGAAGAACGGCCTGGTACGTCGGTCATTGGTAATCGACATTGACGAGTGGATCCACTTGTATGCAAGCGGCCTGCATAGCATGTACTCGGTTGAACTTTACAATGTTGCCATCTACATTGAAGAAAAAAATACGGAATTGTCCAAGCCCATAAACGATTTGGACGATGTACAGCATGCGATGCATGCTCTCGAGTCCATTCGTTCTCGACAGATTGATATTGACATGCTAATTGATCCGTTGGAGGAAGCATACGCGACACTGGCCAACCTCAACTATTCCCTGCCTAGTGAGGAAGTAGATAAAGTTGCCACTTTTCGCTTCAACTTCGACAACCTTCTACAGCTTGCCGATTCCATAAAAGACCAACTATTTGAAAACCAAGAGATATTGGGTAAGAGGCTTGCCAATTCTATTGATGTGTTTAAAAATGAAATCAACGATTTCGATGAGGAATATATTGCGAAGGGTCCAATGGAAACGGGAATACCGGCAAGTGAAGCGAGCATAAGACTAGCCGTGTTTCAATCACGCTTTGAGGACCTGTGGCATAAATATCAAGTATGCTCCTCAGGAGAAACATTGTTTGGCTGGCCTGTCACAGAGTATCCGAATGTGGTCAAAGCCAAGAAAGAGCTTAACCTTCTACAGAAATTGTACAGCCTGTACAATGAGGTGCATGCTAGTGTTGACAAACACCAGGACATTGCATGGTCGGACATAGATATTGAGCAAATAACTGCAGAACTAAGTGATTTCTCCAACAGATGCAAGAAAATGCCCAAGGCTTTGCAAAACTGGCCAGCTTACACGGACTTGAAAAAAACAATTGAGGATTTCAGTGAGACATGTCCGCTTCTAGAAATGATGTCCAACACAAGCGTGAAGGGACGTCACTGGGATAGAATATCTCAAATAACCGGGTGTGTTTTTGATAGAGAGTCCAGTAATTTTACTGTCAAGAATGTACTAGCTGCTCCTCTTTTGAAGAACAAGGATGAACTCGAAGATATTTGCATTGGTGCCACCAAGGAGACAGATATTGAAACCAAGTTAAAAAACGTGGTTTCAGAATGGGCTGTACGGGATCTTTCATGCGCAGCTTTCAAGAACCGAGGTGAATTACTATTGAAAGGTCAGGAGACCAGTGAAATAATATCATTGATGGAAGACTCGCTTATGATTCTCGGTTCTCTACTATCGAACAGGTACAATACATTCTACAAGAATGAAATTAAGAAATGGGTGCAGAATCTGAGTAACGCCAGTGAAATACTGGAAAATTGGATGGCGGTACAAAACTTGTGGATATACTTAGAGGCAGTTTTCGTTGGCGGTGATATAGCCAAACAAATGCCAGAAGAGGCAAAACGCTTTGTAAACATCGACAAGTCATGGGTTCGTATAATGAACCGTGCCCATGAGGTGCCCAATGTGATCGATTGCTGTGTCGGTGACAGTTCTTTGAGTCAAGTTCTGCCTCACCTTACTGAACAATTGGAATTCTGCCAAAAGTCGCTCACAGGCTACCTGGAGGGAAAACGATCGGTGTTCCCAAGATTCTTCTTTGTGTCCGACCCTGCTTTACTGGAGGTATTGGGTCAAGCGTCTGATCCGCACACAATTCAAAGTCATCTTTTGGGCATATTTGAAAACGTTGCAAAGGCGGAATTTGATGCAAGTAATTACTCTCAAATAAACGCCGTACTGTCCAGGGAAAATGAACGAATTGTACTGGAAAAACCTGTTCGTTGTGAAGGCAAGGTAGAACTTTGGTTGAGTGATCTACTTATTCAACAGCAAAGATCTCTGCATAAGGTTATAAGAGATGCGAATTCGGAAATTGGTGAACCAGAGTTTGATTTGATGGAATTCTTGGAAAAATTCATAGCCCAAGTTGGATTGTTAGGCATACAGTTGATCTGGACACGGAATGCCGAATTCGCTATTAAGCGATCTAGTTTCGATAAGAACATAATGAACGAAACAAACAAGCAATTTTCAAACATGCTTAATAGCTTGATTGATATGACAACAAAAGAGTTGACTAAAATTGAACGCGTCAAATATGAAACTTTGGTTACTATACACGTTCATCAGAGAGACATATTCGACAGACTATTGAAACTGCGAGTAAAATCCGTCGGAGACTTTGAATGGTCAAAGCAATGCAGGTTCTATTTTGATGACGATGAAGACCTATGTCTGATCAAAATCACAGACATTGATTTTATATATCAAAATGAATTCATGGGATGTACAGACCGCCTGGTTATCACACCTCTTACTGATCGCTGTTACATCACAATAGCCCAAGCAGTAGGAATGTCAATGGGGTCAGCTCCAGCAGGCCCTGCAGGCACTGGGAAAACAGAAACGACCAAGGATATGGGCAAGGCTCTCGGCAAATATGTAGTGGTGTTCAATTGCTCGGATCAAATGGATTTTCGTGGACTTGGCAGAATTTACAAAGGACTAGCACAATCCGGTTCATGGGGATGTTTTGATGAATTTAACCGCATTGAGTTGCCAGTATTGTCGGTAGCTGCACAACAGATTAGTATAGTATTTAACGCTCGTAAGAAGCGGAAGGCATCTTTCACTTTCAGTGACGGTGATACCGTTTCACTGAACCCTGAATTTACTATTATAATCACAATGAATCCTGGCTATGCTGGCCGACAGGAGCTGCCCGAAAACCTCAAAATACAATTTCGAACTGTCGCAATGATGGTGCCCGACCGTCAAATAATAATGCGCGTGAAGTTGGCCAGCTGTGGCTTCCGCGATAACATTGTGCTAGCCAGGAAGTTTTTTGTGCTGTACAAATTGTGTGAGGAGCAATTGAGCAAGCAAGTTCATTATGATTTTGGATTGCGGAACATTTTGTCTGTGTTAAGAACCCTCGGCGCACAGAAGCGATCACGACCAAATGATCCAGAAGAGGTTGTCGTTATGCATGTACTGAGGGACATGAACGTTTCGAAGCTGGTTGATGAGGATGAGCCACTCTTTTTGTCACTAATCAACGACCTTTTTCCTGGTTTGAGTATAGACAATATTGTCAGACCTGAACTACAAGCGGCGATTGCTAATCAGTGCCAACAAGCAAAGTTGGTCAACCATCCTCCATGGAACCTAAAGCTTGTGCAGCTCTACGAGACATCACTGGTAAGGCATGGGCTGATGACGTTGGGTCCAACTGGAGCGGGCAAAACAGCATGTATTCATCTGCTGATGAATGCAATGACAGAAATAGGAAAGCCCCATAGCGAGATGCGTATGAATCCCAAAGCTATCACAGCTCCTCAGATGTTCGGAAGACTTGATGTTGCCACCAATGACTGGACAGACGGAATATTTTCAACACTATGGAGACGTACTCATAAAGTGAAGCCCAGCAAGAACATCTGGCTGGTGCTGGACGGACCAGTAGACGCCGTTTGGATAGAGAATCTGAACTCTGTTCTTGATGACAACAAGACTTTGACACTGGCTAATGGTGATCGCATAACAATGGCTCCAAATTGCAAAATACTCTTTGAGCCGGATAATGTAGACAACGCGTCCCCGGCCACTGTTTCACGCATGGGTATGGTATTCATGAGCTCATCCGTGCTGGGGTGGAAACCCATACTGAAAAGCTGGCTTTTCAACCGTCCGCAAAATGAGGCCGATATCTTGTGGGGTTTCTACGACGCCATTTTTTCAGATTTGCTATCGTACGTAAGACAAGACTTGCAAGCAAAAATGCTGGTGCAAGAAGCCAACTACGTTACACAAAGCATAATAATTCTAGTTGGACTGATGGCTGGTCATGAGGAAACAGCCAAGTCTGCACCTCTCTCCACGGCTACCTTACAGCGCTACTTTCTCTTCTCTATCATGTGGAGCCTGGGTGCGCTTCTCGAACTAGATGCACGAGCCAAATTTGAAGCGTTCATCAGAAGCCACAAGTCCAAATTAAATTGGCCGACGGTAAAGGCAAATGAAACTATTTTTGAGTATACAGTAAATAGCCAAGGTGAGTGGGAGCACTGGAGAAATTTTGTCGAGGAGTATATATACCCAAGCGATTATGTTCCATCATTTTCTAGCATTCTGGTACCAAACGTGGACAATGTGCGTACAAACTTTCTCATTGGTCTCGTTTCTAGTCAACAACATAATGCTCTATTGATTGGAGAGCCTGGAACGGCAAAAACTGTAATGATCAAGTCGTTTCTCAACAACCTTGAAGCTGATCAGCATTTGTTCAAGTGCATCAACTTTTCATCGGCTACAACTCCCGGAATGTACCAACGAACCATTGAAAGTTACGTAGATAAGCGTGTTGGAAGTACGTATGGTCCTCCAGCAGGACGCAAAATGACTGTGTTTATTGATGACATAAACATGCCTGAAATTAACGCTTGGGGTGACCAGGTGTGCAACGAAATTGTACGCCAGCTAATGGAGCAAGGTGGGTTTTATTCACTTGATAAACCTGGAGATTTCAATAAAATTGTAGATATTCAATTTCTGGCGGCTATGATACACCCTGGTGGCGGGAGAAATGACATTCCTCCTCGATTGAAGCGCAGATTTTCTATATTCAACTGCACTCTGCCATCTGCCAGTTCAATGGACAGTATTTTTACGTTGATCAGCTCTGGATATTTTTGCTCCAGTCGTTTCAACAGCGACGTTGTAGATTTTGTGCCGAGCATTGTACCAATGACCCGAACGTTGTGGTCGATGACCAAATCCAAAATGCTTCCGACTCCGGCAAATTTTCATTACATCTTCAACTTGAGAGACCTATCCAGAATATACGAAGGCATTTTAAAGGTCACTTCTGAAACAGTAACGGCTGCAGCGGATGTTCTGTCTGTGTGGAAACACGAATGTATACGAGTGATTGCTGATCGATTCACATGTCAAAGTGATACTGATTGGTTTCTAGAAGCCATACTGACAGTAACCAAGAGCTCACTGAGCCCAGATATTGCCGCTGTTGTAGAGAAAAGTGATTATTACGTAGACTTCTTGAGAGATGCACCGGAGCTCACAGGAGATGAGCCTGAAAATTTTGAAGCGACGATCCCAAACGTTTACGAGCCGATAGAAAGTTTTTCACAACTAGAGAGCCGATTGTATATGTTTCAAGAAATGTACAACGAGCAGGTTCGAGGATCAAAACTGGATTTAGTCTTCTTCATAGATGCAATGATTCACTTAGTACGCATTTCCAGGGTGCTGAAGACACCAAGAGGAAATTGTTTGCTTGTTGGAGTCGGAGGGAGCGGTAAACAATCAATAACTCGATTAGCCTCTCATATAGCTGGATATCAAACCTTTCAAATAACACTAACAAGGGCGTACAACATCAGCAACCTGCTGGATGATTTCAAAATACTCTACCGAATCGCTGGGAAAGAAGGAAAGGGAGTAAGCTTCATATTCACTGACAACGAAGTCAAAGAGGAAAATTTCCTAGAGTATATCAATAATTTGATAAGTACTGGTGAAATTACGAATCTATTTGCAAAAGATGAATTGGATGAAATTCTAGATGAACTGGTGCCAGAAATGAAAAAATATGATCCACGCATACCTCCCACACCGGATAATCTCTACAACTTCTTCATTTCAAGGGCAAGAAATAATATTCACGTTTGTCTGTGCTTCTCGCCTGCCGGTGACAAGTTCCGTTCACGTGCTCTCAAGTTTCCGGGTCTAATTTCTGGATGCACAATTGATTGGTTTTCTCGCTGGCCTCCTGATGCTTTGGTGGCAGTATCGCACCATTTCATCAGTCACCAAGCTATCACTTGCACGGACACAGTCAAAGAAGAACTCATTATGACAATGGGGCTGGTGCACGACGGGGTTGCGAGAATATGCACGCAATACTTGGAGAGATTCAATCGGCAAACACATGTCACTCCCAAGTCATACCTGGCATTTCTAGACGGATACCAACAAATATACGCAGACAAGCACGCGGAAATTGCCGAGCTAGCACGCCGTATGAATATGGGTCTATCGAAATTGGTGGAAGCAACAACTACTGTGAGTGAGATGGCCGTGGAGCTGGAAGATATGAAGAAGAATCTGGCGGTGGCATCGGAGGAAGCTCAGCAAGTGCTAGAGGAAGTAGCCGTATCTGCTCGTGCGGCTGAAACGGTGAAGGCCGAAGTTCAAGTAGTTAAAGTCGCCGCTCAACAGCTGGTGTCCAGTATTGCCGCAGCGAAAGAGATTGCTGTAGAAAAGCTCACCAATGCAAAACCAGCTTTAGAAGCGGCAGAAAAAGCATTGGACACAATCACTGCTGCCGATATTTCAACCGTTCGAAAGTTGGGTAAACCTCCTCACTTGGTCATGCGCATTATGGACTGTGTGCTGTTACTGTTCCAGCGAAATTTGGATCCAGTGAAACCGGATCCAGAAAGAAAATGTCCCAAGCCTTCATGGAGTGACGCACTTAAGTTGATGGCAAACACACAGTTTTTACAAATGCTCAAAAATTTCCAAAAAGACACGATCAACGATGAGATGTGCGAATTGATGGAAGCATATTTCGATATGGAAGATTACAATTACGAACAGGCTAAAAAGGTCAGTGGAAATGTGGCCGGTCTGCTTTCATGGACTTTGGCAATGAAATCTTTCTTTGGCATAAACAAAGAGGTCTTGCCTTTGAAAGCCAGCTTAGCTATCGAAGAGGCAAAACTTGAAGAAGCAAACAAAGAGCTGGCAGAGGCACAGAGCCAGTATGATGCCAAGCAAAAAGAGCTAGACGAAGTTCAGGCAAAACTCGACGCTGCAATGGCTCACAAACAAGCTCTGGTAGACGATGCTGATAGATGTCAACGTAAGATGGAGAACGCTTCAACCTTAATAAGTGGCTTATCTGAAGAACGCACAAGATGGACGGCACAATCTGAGTCCTTCAAAAATCAATCCATCAACTTAGTGGGAGACGCCTTGATACTAACTGGATTCTTGAACTATGCAGGACCATTCAATCAAGAATTCAGAACAATAATGATGAACCAATGGATAGCGGAGCTAAAAAATCGCCACATACCGTTTTCGGATGACCTAAGTGTAATCAAACAGCTGGCAGATGCAGCGACAATAACTGAATGGAACCTCGAGGGTCTGCCAAACGACGATTTATCCACCCAAAACGGCATAATAGTTACCAAGGCCGCTCGCTACCCTCTGCTAATTGATCCACAAGGACAAGGTAAGAATTGGCTCAAAGAAAAGGAGAAACGCAACGACCTAATCATAACGTCGTTGAATCACAAGTATTTCAGAAACCATTTAGAAGACGCACTGTCATTGGGGCGTCCTTTGCTCATAGAAGATATAGGAGAAGACCTTGATCCAGCTCTAGACAATGTGCTGGAGAAAAATTTCATCAAGTCCGGTACTTCATTGAAAGTAAAATTAGGTGACAAAGAGATAGAAGTATATAAGAGTTTTCAATTGTACATGACCACAAAACTCGCGAATCCTACTTACACTCCCGAAATTGCTGCAAGAACATCAATTATTGACTTTACAGTTACAATAAAAGGACTCGAAGATCAGCTACTAAGCAGAGTGATACGCAATGAGAAACAAGAATTGGAGCTGGAAAAAACGCGATTGATGGAAGCTGTTACATCCAATAAACGCAAAATAAAAGAGCTGGAAGATAGTTTACTATTCAAACTTACCAGTGCTCAAGGATCGCTTGTCGAAGATGAGTCTCTCATTGCTGTGCTGAAAACAACCAAAGAAACAGCAGCAACTGCACACCATGAGCTAACGACTGCTGCCGACACGGAAGCCAAAATCAACGATGCACGTGAGGAGTTTCGTCCTGTCGCCACAAGAGGAAGCATTCTTTATTTTCTCATATGTGAAATGTCCATGGTGAACACCATGTATCAGACATCCTTGACTATGTTTCTTGGACTTTTCGACAGAGCAATGGAGGAATCCGAATTCTCACCAATAGCACAGAAAAGACTTGCGGCAATAATTACTTTGTTGAATTTCATTTGTTTCAAATACACATGTCGTGGCTTGTACGAGCGAGACAAGCTTCTATTCACCCTGCAGATGGCTTTGAAAATTGACATCAACCGGCGCGCTATACGATATGATGAATTTCAAATGTTGATCAAAGGAGGCGCCGCGTTGGACCTCAACAACGTGCCTGCCAAACCTGCCAAATGGATTAGTGATACCATGTGGTTGAATTTGGTGGCGCTCTCCGAGTTGCACCACTTCTCACAAATCACCAACCAAATCAAACGCAACGAAAAGGTGTGGAAACATTGGATCGACAAAGAGGCGCCAGAAGAAGAGCCAATGCCAGAGGAGTATTCATCGTTGGATGAATTTAGAAAACTGCTGCTCATATGCTGTTGTTGTCCGGATCGAACCGTTGGTCAAGCTCGCAAATACATCGGACAATCGCTGGGAGCGCAATACACAAGTCCAGTAATTCTGAACCTCGAAGAAACATGGAGAGAGTCAATTAACAGAGTACCCTTGGTGAATATTCTCAGCACAGGCTCCGATCCAACACCAATGATAGAGAGTCTGGCTAAAAAGACCAATCTTGCATGTACAGCAGTTTCTATGGGTCAAGGCCAGGAAATACACGCCAGGAAGTTTATGTCAGCATATATGAGTGAGGGCGGCTGGATATTGCTTCAAAATTGTCATCTCTGCTTGGACTTCATTGAGGAAATAGTGACAACTGTTCTTCAAACCGAAAGCATACACAACAATTTTAGAGTATGGATCACAACAGAGCCTCATCCGAAATTTCCTATATCACTGCTACAAATGTCTATTAAATTCACTAATGAGCCGCCGCAGGGCATTAAGGCAGGCTTAAAACGCACATATGCCGGTATCACTCAGGAGCTACTGGACTACACAAAGTACCCACAGTGGCTACCACTCCTGTACGGAGTATCATTTCTTCACACTGTTGTGCAGGAACGCCGCAAATTTGGATCGCTGGGATGGAATATACCCTATGAATTCAATCAGGCGGACTGGTCGGCCTCCGTTCAGTTCATTGAAAATCACCTTGACGACATTGATCCGAAGAAAGGCGTCAGCTGGGTTACAATTCGCTACATGCTCAGTGAGGTGCAGTACGGTGGAAGAGTAACAGATGATTTTGACAAGCGTCTATTGAATACTTTTACGAAAGTATGGTTTTCCGATGCCATGTTCAGTGACACTTTTAGTTTTCATCGTGGATACAACATACCCAGGTCGTCTAAATACGATGAGATAGAACAGTTTATCAACGAGATGGCTGAAGTTGACGATGCTCAGGCCTATGGATTGCACTCCAACGCAGACATAACATTCCAAACCAATACGACTAAGTCGCTTTTGGACATGATACTGTCTATCCAGCCGAGAGACACAGCGACGGGCGGAGCTAGCAAATCAGTGTATAAACAGATTGAAGAATTGTTGTCAAAGGTTCCCAGCGATTATGTTGCTCACGAAATCAAAAACCGCCTGCAGATTATGGGAGCTCTCAATCCAATGAATATATTTCTCCGCCAGGAAATTGATCGCATGCGGCGTGTCATTACAGTTGTGCGCAAAACATTGCAGAATTTGCTACTAGCAATTGACGGAACAATTATTATGAATGAAAATTTGCGTGTCGCTATGGACAGTATATCCGATGCGAAAGTGCCGATTTCGTGGCAGAAAGTTAGTTGGCAATCAACTACCATTGGGTTCTGGTTCACCGAGCTAATCGAACGCAACAGTCAGTATTACTCGTGGCTGTTCACCAGCAGACCGAAGGTGTTTTGGATGGCAGGATTCTTCAACCCACAAGGCTTTTTGACAGCAATGCAGCAGGAGGTGACTAGAGCTCACAAAGGATGGTCGCTGGATACTGTTTCTCAAGCAAATGAAGTCACCAAACTATATAAGGAAGATGTGAACGATATGCCGAGTGAAGGTGTGTATGTGCACGGGCTGTTTCTGGAAGGAGCCGGCTGGGATAGAAAGAATGGAAGACTTGTGGAATCACAGCCCAAAACGCTCTACATTAAGCTTCCTGTGGTGCACATATTTGCCACTCATAATCAACCAGTGAAAGAGTCGGAGATCTACCGGTGTCCCGTCTACAAGAAGCCAGGACGCACCGATCTCAACTACATAACCACACTGAACCTGAAAACAAGCAAATCGCCAGATCATTGGGTATTGAGAGGTGTTGCTCTACTATGTGACATACAATAACGTTATATTTAATCTCAGCAAATATTGCTTATTTACTTGTTCACCGTTCATGTTTTTCAATGTGATAGTTTTGCAAATTTTTCATAATAATCAAGTTACAACATTCACGAGCAATACACTTATTTGAAAAAAACATCATTATCCAAGTGTGCAGTGAATTTAATGGTCCATCTGAGACGTGACATCTTAGAACAACTATTGTGGACTTCCAGTTATATCTATCTCTCAATCTTATATTAGATCTCTTATTTTATATTGGCTTGATAATTTGCGCGTATATTGATTCAAGCCAGTTTATGCAGCACTTCTGTATGTCATAATTACATTCGCATTCAGTACTGCTTATCGAAAGCATAATTTAATATTCACCAGTGGCAGCGCCAAGGGGTAGACTAGGGGGCCAGGGGAAGGGTCTTGGGCCCCCAAAACGTGTCAAGCCCCTTAATAGCTCCAACAATTCTGACAATGAGCATTTGAAGTGCAGTTGTTCATGTTTCGTAAGGTGACCACACCTCCTCTATTTCTCCGGACATGTGCTGTTTTGAGGGTTGTCAGGCCTGTCCGGGTTCTTTTTGTGAAATCATTTAAATATCCGTAGTTTATATATAGTAGTTAAATGTGATGTGCTCCCTCTGTGAGTGTACAATTGCTTGGTCCGTGGCTAAAAGCACGTCAATTAAGAACAGTTGTCATGGGTCTATAAAAACCACATTTCCAATGAAAACCTATATTTTTGCACGCAAAAAAGTGACCTCATTTGAGAGATTCGGAATATGGTCACCCTGTGTTTCGCAAAGCCCCCGAATTTCTTCCCTTCTACCCCCAGCGGAAAAATCCCGGCGCTGTCAATGAAATTCACCAAAGTATCATTTCTTACAAGCACGAGATAAAAATCTGGGCTGAAATTGTCCTACTCATATGACACACAATATTAATGGCTTCTGATCGGTGAACACGTCCACTCAAATCGCACGGTGAAGTGAAACAAGCACATCTGTCGTTTTCGCAAGTTTATTGTTTGACCCGTTTTGTGTTGCAACACACCTCATTCTTTCTCAGCAATACGAATAATGGCACCGTCATACCACACATTGCATACATACATAGGCATATACAAATAAATTAGCAAATTGTAATATACAGATTGCGCCCTCCGCTAGCGTACAGTAGTCTGAAACATGACACAGAATTCATCAGTTTCTACACGTCTACATGCGCGCGTGTATTTGTCAAAAATCTACGTACAGACATAAAAGAATCGCTCATACATGTACATACATACACACACCGACACACACAGACACGCACGCGGCACACGAATGAGGTGTTCACACAGAGGCCCAGTGCAAATCATCAAGTGAGGCTAGCGAACGACTAGTGGAGCTGCACTAGTGGCCCCCATTCAGGACATTGTCATTTCATTGGCCAAACATCACAAATAACATGCATAGGCAAAAACACACACACACAGACATACATACACACACACAAATAAATCTAAAGAAGACATTCTAAGAAATCTAGTTTTCGGCGCAGATGCGTGTCTATTATGAACGTGTGAGTTATTATGTTTTATTCCTGGCCTATGTGTGTATCGTTCCCACGCTGAAAATATTGTTTTGATAAGTCAATACTGGAAATTCGTAGAATTACTACAGTCAAATCAATGAATTAATAATAATTTCAAATCTACCGTTTTGGTGGCACTTACAAAAAGACACGCTCATATTGGTGACCACGAGAAAATGCAGATAAGTGTCTACTGAAATTTTACCAGATTTCCTAATTAGAAATGTGCATGTGTACCCCTTGGATAATTGTCCCCCTAAATTTGAATTCAATTAAGAAAAGGGTATGTCAAATATTGTCTCTTCAAAGACAAATGCCTAAACGTGATGAGTGCCAGCATTGACCACTCTTCATTTGTAAATGCTGCTGCGTTTTGTTCACAATTATGCACCCGAAGATGACCCATGACAATCCACACACACACACACACAGGCAGTTGTTGAATACGTCGGCCGCACGGCAATCGTGCGACAAACGACAAGCTCTTCTGTACAATCAATTATCAGCGATGAAAAACAGCATATTACAACACACTGACACAATGCGCTTATAACGAGTCTTTGCAAGTCAAACAGGCCTGATGCACAGGCTTAAAGCATCAACACAACAAACAATAAGCTAGCGAGAAGCTGACTTTGGCTTACATAATGAGTATGAAATAATATTGCGGCGAACGGCTAGAATCATCCACTAAATTTCTCGAGTAATGTGTATCAAGTAAGCTTCTGCTAGCAATATCAAACGGAAGAATATATATGCAAAACGTCTGGTTACGTCTGAGTTTGTATAGATACTGAAAATTATAAAGTTTATGAATGATTATAGATTTTGACTTCACTGTTTGAGATATTAATACTATAATATGAAAGCATTTGAAGCAAATAAATTTCAAGAAACTTAAAACCGGCGCCCAAAAAATAGGTACTAAATAGGAAGTTAAGGAAGAGGCAGATATTTAACGATTAAACACAGTTTAAGCAGCACAATCTAGTGTTTGTTCTCAAAACGAGAAGCAATAATTGATCACGTGTTTGCTAGCACTGGTGGAGACTTCACCACACCAGCACTGCTACGACCTGAGAGGAGAACGCATATCAAACTGGACAAGCACGCCGCAGTACTTCACACACACACGCACGCACCTTCTCACACTAATCACATTGACCACCGAATTCAACGCCACTCGTCGCTACACTTTCTACAAATTGGTCAGCCCGTACTCATGCTTGATTCCCAGCGCTGATGACATGCTGTGTGACGTCAGAACATGTTGTTGTTGTTGTTGATGTTGTTGTTGTTGATGAGCGTGTAGCTGATGTTGTGAGAGCGCCAGAGGGTCAGTCACAGGCGTGCCCCGTATGGCCGACATAGCGGAAGAAGGATGGTGTTGATGGTGCTGAACAGAAGGTTGGGGCTGTGCTGGCGGTGGTGGAACAACAGTAGTTGTTGCCGCAGTCCTCTGCTGTTGTGCCGACACACTGACACAACCTGCAGCAGTCGAGATGGTGGCTGAAGCAGCTGATGCAGCCGAACTGGCGGTCGATGAAGAAGACTTGGCAGCCACAACGGTCGTCACGCCGGCCGGGTTCGTTTTGCGACGGACGTTCTTGGTGTTGGGCAGCTTGTTGTCTTTTTTCCACTTCATGCGTCGGTTCTGGAACCAGATCTTGATCTGGCGCTCGGTGAGACAAAGACTGTGCGCAATCTCGATGCGTCGTCGTCGCGTGAGGTAGCGGTTGAAGTGAAACTCCTTCTCCAGTTCGAGAATCTGATGTCGAGTGTAGGCTGTACGTTGTCGCTTGGGCTCCATGCCGGGCTGAAAGGCCCCGTTATCTGTCGGCACAACGTTCAAAGTGCCTAGACATGTGACGGTCGTTGGGAGATATTGCTTATTGTTGGAGCGTTTAACACTCTTGAAAATATTCTCAATTGTTTTCATGCCTTTATCATGTTTGTTGTAGCCTATTCTTCTATATTCTTATTGATATCTTTTCTAATTTGGCTCATGCAATCTAATTGAAAAATTCATTGGTGAACAATAATATGATCCTAATTATACTTATATTTATCCATTTTCTTAATCTTTGCCTACCAGCAGAATCATGATATATAATATACGATTTTTATCATTAATATATTAATGTTGTTGTTGTTATATTTTTTTAAGTTCGTGATGGGGGAACTGTAATATACAAAATATACAAATACTACTTTTGTTATAATCGATTAATTAAATATTGCACGCAAACGGTTTTTTAACTGCGTCATTGGTGACTCATAGATTCAAAGTTTGGCAGATTTTAACACTTTATAATTAAGTAAAACTATTACAAAAAGTAAAATATTGACATGCATTAGAAATATATTTGTTATTGATTTTTGGAATCAGTTTAGAATCTATTTTGTCAGTTCGGATTATGCCAGCTCTTATACCGCATACTTGTAACAATGCATTCAATTATTTTAATCTGTAATATAGAGGCCACAGTGCGTACACATGCTTGCTGTTGGCTGATGAAGCGACAAGAGTCCTTCAAACATTCACGACGTGAGGTGACGTGTGAACATGCCACGAACACAGGACGGGTCTTTTTAATGCTAGATCGTCGCGTGATCGGAGGCGTGAAGTGGTGGAATTAGCGCGTGAACCTTGACCACTGGCCCTGATGTTCTCTGATAAACTCAGCCTCACTGCACCGATACATGCCAAGCGACAGCAAATACACGCTGCCTCCATTAAATTCGCATATATATTCTATGCGTCCTCGATTAAGAAATCCCATAAGACATTGAATAAAATCACAGTATCTCACATCTATCATTACCGTTTTGCATAAGCTTTCTGCACATACGTCAGTAGATATGCAAATATAAAAATTGTCATGTTATATCAATGTGAAATTTTGCCTCTCCTGAAAAAATATGGTACTTCTCAGATGGCATGCAGTCGTGCTATAATTTATCGCCAACACTAACTATTTCAAAATGTTTATTGATTGCTTTTATAATTATAGCAGTAAGCCTGTACTCGTTTGTATATTGTGTGTTTGTGTAGCAATAATTATGCGAGATTATATGCAAATAGTTTATATGAAATGCGTGCATTATATGACACGGAATAGTTAGAACCCAGTGTGTTATCTTGAGTTCAATATTTTTCACTTTGATCAAACAATGCACAATTAATATAAAAATAATACAAAATCTGTAATAATCATAATTTATGATGTAGTATTTCAGAAATTAATGCTGAAATATTACAAAATAGATATTCAGACATAATTTGCCAAAAAAACACAGAAAATATACACCGGAATATTTTTTTTTATAAATTTACATATATAATATAATATATCTGAAAATATTAAAATTAATATATCTACCCTGAAGAATAAACGCATAAGATATGAATCCTATTATTCATATGAAATAATTCCTGCTTTAATCATACACATTTTCGCAATCTTCTCAAAAACCCAAGGAAGAGAAATTCAATTACAATCAAGGCTTACACACACACACACACACACACGCACACACACACACACACACGCACAACGTACAGATATCAAGGGATGAAGTGAGTGTGAAGGGCTGGCACAAGATAACACAGGACATCAACATGATTGCAGATGTTCTAACCGCTTCATGGCGAGACGTGTGAAAGAGAAAGAGAGAGAGACAGAGACAGAGAGAGGCGAATGCTTGACTCAATGAGCTCTAGAGAGTGCACCAGCAATCACACGACAGACAGACAATCACAGAAAAACTCTACCGATAAGGTTAATTAAATTAATCGCAGGTAAATCGCACCAATTACACGCACAGCTTACATGTACGTCTATGTAAGACCTCCTGTGGGTGTATGTCTGCGTGTCTGCGTGTGCATGTATGTATACGTGCCTGTGTGTGTGTGTGTGTGTGTATGTGTGTGTTTGTGTGTGTGTGTGTGTGTGTGTGTGTATGTGTCTGTGTGTGTTTTATGTGATAGGGTGTATGCATTTATAAATGTTTGAATAGAAGTAGCAGCTGTTCATGTTAATTGCTTCACTACAGATCACTCACGTTTACCTGCAAAAAATATTTCATTAAGTGTTTCATTGAAAAAACTACCGCTGAATTCAAAGTCAAATTAATAACGGACGCATATACTAAGATACCTCAGCTTTAATAAAATATAAGTGTTTCCATTCAATGTTTTGTTTAAATTTTATAAATTCATCTTAACTAACACAGGCATATGCCAAAATATTTATTATATTGAAATCGTGGGCATCATTTCAAACATTGAATTATACGAGTAAACATACAGATATAAACTTGCATTTATACGATTATTTTACCGTTAAATTTTTTTACCGTACGATATTTTACCGTACGATTATTTTACCGTACTCGTAAACATACAAATATAAACTTGCATTTATACGATTATTTTACCGTTAAATGTGACGTTTTTCACTGTTGCACATGGTTTTGTGAGTGGATGCAAATAGTTGACATAGTTAATAGTTTAATAGTTAAATAGTTAAATAGTTAAATAGTTAAATGGTTAAATAGTTAAATAGTTAAATAGTTAAATAGTTAAATAGTTAAATAGTTAAATAGTTAAATAGTTAAGTAGTTAAATAGTTAAATAGTTAAATAGTTAAATAGTTAAATAGTTGAATAGTTAAATAGTTAAATAGTTAAATAGTTAAATAGTTAAATAGTTAAATAGTTAAATAGTTGAATAGTTGAATAGTTAAATAGTTAAATAGTTAAATAGTTAAATAGTTAAATAGTTAAATAGTTAAATAGTTAAATAGTTAAATAGTTGAATAGTTAAATAGTTAAATAGTTAAATAGTTAAATAGTTAAATAGTTAAATAGTTAAATAGTTAAATAGTTGAATAGTGAAATAGTTAAATAGTTAAGTAGTTAAATAGTTAAATAGTTAAATAGTTCAGTAGTTAAATAGTTAATACTTGAATAGTTAAATAGTTGACATTTTCGAATAGCAGTTATGTGCAGTGGCGGCATTTTTCACTAAGTGCTAGCTGGTCAAATCCTAGTGGAGAGAGTGATTGATCTCGTAAATAAGCTGGAAGCAAATGCCTGAATCACTTGTTTAGCCGCGTGAAAGCGAAATGAAAAAATCCACTCGGAGAAACCGAATGCAATTGATTTCCCAGACTTCCCATGCAATTAATTTCAAACAATACCACGAGAAATTATTACCACGAATACGTCAATAATTCCTACAAATTCGATTATTAAAAGAAATTCTGCCGTATACTTATATATGATAGATAGATGAGTTATATATACATATGATCACATGACTTTATCTTCAAGAAAATTTGTGCGGTATTATGACAATACTAACAGATTTTTTTATTAATATATCTGCATTTGATAATATATTAATTTTCACAACTGTGCTGGGACTAGATAATGATTTAGATTATGCAATTATAATAAATCTTGAAAAAAATTTTGAAGACAAACACCACTGGAATCTACCGAAAATACGTGTACAAGTGAATCCTGAAAATATTCATGTGCAAAAAATCACGTGCATACAAGCTATCATATTTTTGCGCCCAAAATAATTTTCAAGCTTGACCGAAACTCGAAATCAATATGATATGATTGATAAAACTAGATTGACCAACTTTTTCTGTGCCGATATTTATAAAAACAAATGCGGGAAATTGTTGGGTACCAAATGTGATGGATAAATTGTTGGGTTCCAAATATGATGGAGAAAATGTTGGGTGCCAAATGTAATGGATAACTTGTTGGGTGCCAAATATAATGGATAAATTGGTGGGTGCCAAATACGATGTATACATGTTAGGTGCCAAATATGACGGATAAATTTTTGGGTGCCACATATGATAAATAAATTGTTGGGTGCCAAATATAATGCAGAGCTTGTTGGGTACCAAGTGTGCGGAGAAATTGTTGGGTACCAAATGTGATGGAAAAAGTATTGGGTGCCAAATATAATTGGTAAATTGTTGGGTACCAAACATGATGGAGTTTTTTGACCGCTATTGAGAATTATTCTGGCTCAAAAAAGCGTGCAGCCACAGGAGTACACAAACAACACAAATTTATTTTGTTATCAGTGATGCTGGAGCCGGATGTTGATTATGCCAAATACACCACTAGGAGTCTCCGAAGCAGATGAAAGGGGTCTGTGGTAGTAGTTGCCTGACCGTCGAAAATAGCGGCAAAATAGGAGGACATTTCTCATTCACTGGATAATTCTCAGAAATGATAAGTCACGCCTGAGATGTGCGCAAAATTCTACACGGCTGATATGGCTACTTAATCCGGCAGTTACAAGCTGAATGTCTCGTGTTTCTGAGAACCTAAGCTGCAGAAAGGATTAGCATACGATTTGCAAGGGCCGGCATTAGATTACCAATGAATTATATATACACATACTCGTGTATTACAATAGCCAATATTTTTCCAGGATCCATTTGTGAAAAAGTGAACAATATTTAAAATAAAATTTTGGTCAATCAGCTGTTTGAATCAGTGGTTCGTAGCGTGTGGGGAATTCTTAATTGGTAGGGACTGCAGGGGTTGGTGAGTGATGAGTTATGGATCGGACAGAAAGCAAATGTGTGCCTTAAATAATCCGATTTCGTTTGTATTCGTTTCCAGTGATTTCCTGACATTCAACTTGGTTTAATAACTAAATGTATTAGATTTCACTGCGCTTTTGTTGAACATCAAGGCTTAACCCATTATGTAATGGAAAATCAGAGGAAAAAGGTTGCTCTTAAATCTTTGGCCATGTTGTCTTTCAAAGATATTTTTATTATATAATGTACCGAATGAGTCAAATGATTAAGATACACTTGACTCACATCTAGAAATACAACAATTGACTTCTTTTAATGACTTCTATGGACTTAGTATGTGCTTACTGGCAAAACATTTTTCAAAATACTTCTCTTAGAATGAATGTAATTGATATTTCGCTATGAATTAATGCAAAAAGGGACTTCGCAGTTGATTCCTGACTTATTGGAGAAATTTGTGTTTCGTATTTTAACTCGCTTACGGTCTTCTACGATTAAAAGAGAGGATTTAAATATATTTTATACATACATGACTTATGATGTCATGCCATCTCACCGGAAAACATGGATATTGTCAGCGGAACACGGTGTTGATGCGCTGCTGAAATGTTATTGGCAAGTGCAAGGTGTCTTAGCCAGGAGGTCTTGGTTTCTAAGAAGTGCGAGGATTACTGTGGAAAATGAGATATATTTGGTTATATCTATGCTATACGCTCTTCCCCGGAAGATTGCTTAATGGTTTTAAAAGTGTGGGATGATATATTACTTGGTTTGGATTTCTGATCTTTCCCATGTCAAGCTATTAAAAATACAAGGGGATGCGAGAGTTGACTGCTGATCTGAAAACAGGTGCAAACACTTAACAAGTTTGAGAACCATTAGCTGCTAGTGATTGACAATCAGTTAACTCACTTTTGATCCACTCTCCAGCTCCGGCAACATGGATTTTCTTCATCCACGGGTAGATCACTCTGCCAGTGGAATCGGCCGCATCCACCGTCTCCTCTGGCGTCCTGTCCTCATCGTCCACGTCCTCGTCATCATCTTCGTCACATTTATCTGACGCTGGCAGCTGTTCGGCGGCAGTGAGCAGCTGTAGCTGGTGGCCCACCACTCCTCCGGCAGCTGGCAGGGCGTGTGGTGGCTGCGGTTGGTGGTGATGCGAGGCAGGCGGAGGCGAGTGCAGTAGCTGGTGCCTCATTGTCGTCGAACAGCCGCCCGACGACACGGCCAACTGCTGCGGCACATGATGCGGCAGCTGCTGGTGATGTAGCTGCTGTAGAGAAGCTGCTGGACTCGGCTGATGTGTCGGAGCGGCTGCCACGAACGGCTGATGCTGGTTGTAGTAGGCTGCGGCGGCGGCGGCTGCGGCCATTCCGCTGCTGTAGCTGCCGGCGTCGCGACCATAGCCCAGCGAGACGGCCTGCGGGTAGCCGTAGGGCATGTGTTGTTGATGGTAGTAGTCGGCATGAGGGATATAGCTGGCCTGACTGTACTCCTCGGACGGCGGGAATTTGGGATCGACGTAGGCTGCCGAATTCATCAGGAACGAGTTCATCGGTGATTAATTTCGTCGACGAATTGGTCGGCGGCGGATTTTTGCTCGATGCGTTGGTGCTGCGGCCTAGAATCAAGCTCCGCCCACTTTGTAGCTCGACTTGCGCGCGTCACTCGTCGTCCACCAATCAGACGTCGGCGCGGCCGTGACGTCAGCTGCCACTGGTCGAATATGGCGTTGGCCTCGCCTACACGACAGCAGCGCCTCTGGTGGCAAAAAACAAAACCAGTCAGTTGAACGCCAACACGGGCACACACACACACACACACACACACACACACACACACACACACACACACACGCTGCCACGGCTAATTCGACACGGGGCCGATTTATTACAGAGTCAATTGCATCAGTAGAATTGCCTGCGGCGTGTGAGTCGTGATTGAGGTGCGGTTCTATGACGAGCTGTGGCCCGGTGATGATTAGTCGAACAAAGACGCTGCCGCTCGCCTTGCTTTCTACACCAGCGATAATGTCGTCGATGATGATTTGATCCGTGTGTTGACACACACACACACACAAACACACACACACACACACACACACAGGTACACAACAAGAACAAATTGTCAGCATGTGTACCTGTGCAACCTTGTTGTTGTTGAGTTGGCAACCAATCGGGTCTGTATGTCCGCGCTAGCCTGTATGTGTGTGTGTGTGTGTGTGTATGTGTGTGTGTGTGTGTGTGTGTGTGTGTGTGTGTGTGTATGTGTGTGTGTGTGTGTGTGTGTGTGTGTGTGTGTGTGTGCGTGCACAGGGTTCAATGACATGACAGTCTGTGTCCTAGATGCAAGGCTGTGTGAACTGGTGATGAGCGCGAGCTTGACTTGTGATGGTTCGATTTGATCACATACATACACTCCCACAAACACACACTTACAAACACTCACACGAACATACACACATGCATACAAGCACGTATAAACATGCTCACTGGCACACAAACACCTAATGAAGCTAAGCTAGCATTCACTAAATAATACCATTTACTTCCATAATACTAGACACATGTTCACACACACACCCTCACACACACACACACACACACACACACACAAACACACACACACACTCACAAACACATACAAATACACTCACATACAAGGAATGATGGAAACATATTAGTGAAAATAGATGAAAAGCGATACTTTCATGTATCTGACTATATTTGTATTAAAATGATAATAATTGAATATATAATTTATTGCCCAGTGAAATATTGGCTAATTTTCCAAACAGTTTTGAGATTTTTTTTACAACAAAATTGAATTTCTATGGCGTTTCTATTTTTTTGAATGAACAATTCCACAAGTATATACACAATGGCGGTCATAATAACTTATAAGAGCGTTGGGTGTGCTGTGAAATTATGCAATGACAAAATTATAGCAGCATTGCACCGAATTTATTACCGAATTCATTGTGGTAGCGCCTTTCACTAGAAACTGATGATATTTTGTAGTAATTTTATATGTGTAATTCCAAGTAATTTTAGAAATGACAACCCATACAACCTTAAGAGTTGAGTTAAAAGTTGATCCGTATTTTTCTGATAGGTTTAGTACATATTGTATCAGCTTAGATTTGGATGCGGCCACAAATTTAACAGGATTATATAACAATATGAATGCATCCTTTATGCAATAATGTAACATGTACAAAATAAACAATAATAATTACATGCATAACAACGTTTATTGTGCTGTAAATTCTGCCTTTGCTTTGAATTATATATTTAATTTCCGATGTGTTTTTATATTCTCATGGTATTGTTGTTTTCAATCTGTCATTCTATCTGTTGATTACCAAGATGTATCGGTTTAATAATTGCAGTCACGCCATTGAGAGTTCCTCGCTCTCTTTTCATCTCACCTATTATATGATGATGAGAATAATAATCATAACATCATTAATATTAGCGCATATTTTCGCTTATAAAAGGCGATAGTATAAGTTATGAAGCATGTGGTGACAAAGGTCTACAGGTACAGGTAACATAACCCAGTATAAACAATAGTTTGATTCTCAAAGAGCATTGTACGGTGCAAAATGTTGTTGAACACCCAGTCTTAATAAATTGAACTTTTCACAATCTCACTTGAAACCAATTTTCGTTTGTTAATTCAATGCTAACGCACGTAGAAAACAAGGAAATTTGTGTTTGGAACGCAGCCAAATTTTTCCCCAAACAATTTGTTTCCGGATTGTCTTGTATCTGTGTTCCAACACTAATATTATTACTATATTGCTGTTCTAATTCACGACATCACATTCAGCCACACACACACACACACACACACACACACACACATAAACGAGATAAATGAAAGTACACACACACACACATACACATACACACACACACACAAGCTCACACAAAACAGGTTGATGAAGATCTGATCAAGAATTGAGTCATCCCAGGAGCTACGCGCATGGAATACTCCATGCGTTAGTTATGTGTGTATGCCTGTGTGTGTGTGTGTGTGTGTGTGTGTGTTTGTGTGTGTGTGTGTGTAGTAGTCATGTTTTGCGGGTAGCGACCTTGTGAAGAATGTGTGACACTGGGAAATCTGTGGAACGCATCGACAATTGAAGTAGATGTTGGTTTGTTCTCAGGTTTTTTCAACCCCCAAAGCTCATAGTATTTTGCTTTGCTGTTTTTGTGTTTTTCTCTAATGATTTTTGTGAGCAAAATCCGACAAAACAGAGGTCTCAAAAGTAAAAAGGAACTTAACATAAAATTCCTACTTATTCCAGCCTGTATATAGATCTATATTATAACCCGCGTAATATATTATGTAGTAACTTAATATATCATTTATGCTAATGTCAGTTACTACGCAATTTAAACTATGCATATAAGAAAAATAGTTGAAAAAATTGTAAGAAAAGCCTCTTTTTATGTAAAATCGTTATTTATGCATTTATGTAAATTATTAAGTAAAAAATGTAAAATTGTATTAAGTTAAAAACCCATTGAACATTCTCAAAGTGCGCGTAACATAGTCTATTTCAATGCTTCTGTGCTAGCGGCCTACTATGACGCAATCAATCACTGTGCTACGCCAGGTCGTGACAAAAAACAGACACCCGCACACACACACTCACACACACACACACACACACACACACACACACACACACACAAACACACACACAAACACACATAAAATCAGTCGGCTTACAAACCCAAGTGTTTGCGAGCACTTTTTCTAGTGTTGAGTATATAAGCGATGAAAAAATAGAGATTTTCATGCTGAGTACGAAAAATCTCCTCTTGCCCTAGGTGACGAAATAAAAAGCAATTTCAGCGGCGTATGAAATCGCCTAAATATAAACAATCAGTTGTTTATACAAATGAAATGCAGAGCTTAAACGCACATCAAATTATTTGAGCAAAAACTCGAATGTGGATTCAAAAAGATATTTACGAATCTACCGTTGAAAAAATATAATGATATTGCCGCATTGTGGTAGGACTAACAGTGATGAACAATTAATTTAATATTTATGTGGTTGATTAGGCCTTATTTGTAAGTCAGTTTCCTTGTGAATGTCCACACATAATCAACAGAATCAAGAGGCCAATTACAGGATGTCTGTGAATAAACACATAACTACAATGTATTTTTCTAATAAAATACTTTGTCCTTCATCAAACACACATATAGTTAGACGTAGTGATTGAACAACAAATAAACTTCCATTATTAACATAAATACAATAATTTGGTGTTTTAACATAATGAAATTAGTCACAGCAATCGCATAGCTTCGAATGATCAGAACAGTCCAGACAACGCCGAAAATCCCACGTTTGTATTTAAGTTTAAAAATTAGTCTTTTTCTTTGTGCATTATCTGTAAGAAATGTTGATATCAAATGTCATCATACACTGTCGAATTAAAAAACCAAACGCCGAACACACGCGCTGAATTTCGATCTTGGTTTTGTTCAAAATTTCTTAATAATTTGATGGTATCCTCACTTATGCTGGGCATAACTTCGCTGAAATTCTTTTTTTGGAAACGCCAACCTAGGTTAGTATATACATGTGTATGTATGTGTGTGTGTGTGTATGTTATGTGAGGGTATTCATAAACACGAGAGTCTTACACAGCCCAGGTGCCCGGTGTGACATGTCAAATGTCGCACAAGCATTCACACACACACACACACACACACACACACACACACACACACACACACACACACACACACACGCACACACACACACACACACATACACACACACACACATACACACACACACACACACACACATACACACACACACACACACACACACACACACACACACACACACACACACACATACACACATACACACATACACACACACACACATATACACACATACACACACACACACACACACACACACACACACATACACACATACACACATACACACACACACACACATATACACACATACACACACACACACACACACACACACACACACACACACACACATACACACATACACACATACACACACACACACACATATACACACATACACACACACATACACACACATACACACATACACATAGCTACTTGACTTTCGAGAAATGGCCGCCAATGCCGAAAGCGAAATTCCGACGGACAAACACACACACACACACATACATGCAGTAACACACACACACACACACACACACACACACACACACACACACACACACACACACACTAGCCAGCTGATGTAGCTTCCATGTAGCAGTGGCCCACTACTGTGATGTCAGAAAGCAAGTCAAACACATACGTAGTCGTTCAGTTGTAAAGCGACCAAATGTTGAAATATATCGGAGCTAAGCTCATCAAAGTTGCAGAATTCAAACCAGGGTTTGCTTGGCTTAAACCATGGTATAAATTAAGTGTTTTTTTATAAAAAAACATGTTTTTTGAAAATGGTTTTTTTTGACAGAAATGATTTTTCTCATATATAGTCATTCGGGGCAAATGACGATCGTTTTCATTAACATCTAACCAGCGCTTATACTAATGACGATAGCAAAACATACTAAGTACCACATAGTGTGTTGGTACACTGTGCTTCTATCCCCGTATTGAAAGCTTTTGAAAATTTTGAAGTGTTTTGTTCCGTTATAGCATGGCTTCAATGCCATCTCTCAGCAGGTCTTCCAGAGATAACTCACTGGATGTATTTGCTTCAGTTATTGCGACACTGTTGAGTCCTAGTCCTCATCATCCCCTTTCGACTTTCTCTTTTTCACTTTTGCCTTTTTCTTTGGTTATTCCTTGCTAGACTTCTCAGTTTGAGTAGGAGCTCGCTACTTGCGAAGTCTTGTCTTAGACTTGTTCATCTCTGCAATCTTTTGGTGGCAATTCTCATCAGTTATTACACCTCATGGGAATGACTCTCCTCTTTTTTGTGAGGGGGTCGCAAGACGTCCTCTGGAGTGTAGGACAGTCTCTATGCAAGCCAAGTGAAGTTGTTTGCATGACCGCCGCGGTATTCTAGTCGACTATGGCTCCTGGCGGGCTCCGCGAAGTACATTTCCTCGAAGTAATGCAAGACGTCGTCGCACGTGGTGCACCACGGGGCAATTGACGATCGCTATAGGGGTAAATAGAAATCGGGGATGGGGCATATTACGATCGGTGTGGGGCAATTGACGATCGCTACACTGATCGTCAATTACCCCCACACCGATCGTAATATGCCCCACTTTCAGAATGATGTGGTGTCTTTAATACTTGCATATAAATGCTATGGAAGAGATAGCTATAGCCAATTGCCCCAGTTTCTTGAAGCGATCGCGAATTGCCCCCAAAATTTGTCCATGTGGTGAATTATGACGAATTTTCTGAAACATTGCAAATGTTTTGTGCAACATGTTTTGAAAGGTTTTGGGAGAAATTGTGTCACACATTCATTTTTTAACGTAGAAAGACGATTCATACACTGAAATGACCGCAAACGATTGCTCTAATAGTTTATCCACTCATTTCTTGTACATAGCGATTTAAACTCTCCTAAGGTCAAAATCATTTTTTACCCCCAAAATAACCAAATCGCCATTTGCCCCAAATGACTATATAGGAATGATGAAATATTTTCAGAATTAGTAAATGAGTTCATTAATTCAGTTTTAAATCTTCATAAATATTACTTTTTGGCATGATTTTATGGGTTTGCGCGATATGGGAAACATTTTTATTAACATTTTTGGTTTTTGCTGGGGAAACATTGTAGTTGGTATTTATGAGAAATCTTGAATATTTGCGACATAACATTTGAGTTTCTATGAAAAAAACTATTTTTAGAAACCTCTGAGTTAATAAAACTGTATTTACTCTGAAAACAAACATGAATTAACCTCCATGGACAAAACGATTTTTAGTCACTAGGTTTTCATAAATAAGAGCACTGGGTATTTGGTTTGGACTTTGCAAACACATGTGGGTGTTTAAAATCGACTGCTTTCGCAATTGGAAGCGGTTTAAAACTTCCGTTGCCTATAGATGCTACAAGGTGAAATTCAAGATCCTGTGTGTACATTTTTATTATTTAATTTTTATCTTATTTAAATATTTACAAAACTCTTGGTAAGTGATACTAAAAAATGTTAAACTATATACTAAATAGCTTGGTACAATCTTTTTTTATTCGTGTGTGCAAAGTGTAAAAAAACAAATAAACCAAAAAAACAATGTTTTTTTTGTTTTTTCTAAAAAAACATAGTTTTTGATTTTTTTGAAAAAAAGGTTTTTTTCAAACCCTGATTCAAACAGTACGTGTGTGTGGGGGGGGCTGCTAGCTTGCGATTATTGTGCGGCCGCGATATTGGCGCAGTGAGAATATTCACTCTTGTGCGAGCTTGTGTGTTTGTTGTGTAGTTCCTTCTATTTGCAATAAGTAAATTAGAATGATGCACTTCAAACGAGTTAGCCGAGAAAAAACTATGCATGTTGTGTTTCGGCTGGAGTTGTATCACTCAATATATAAGTGTTATTGGAATAAATGATTAAAACTATAGATCAGTGGTACGTAACATCTTCCATTCCCCCACTGGTGGGGAATGGAAGAGTTGCCAAGTGACAAGCTAAAGGTCAGACAGAAGGAGGTGTCAGTCAGATGTTTTTATCAATTCAAATTCGTTTATTTTTGTTTCTAATGACCTCTTGACATTTACTTTGATGTAACAACTGAATTTATTGAATTTATCAGCGCTGTTGTGGAAAATGAAGAGATGGCATATTAAGAAGTGGGGAATCAGTGAGAAAAAAGGTTAAGAATCACTGCTATAAAATGCTTATAATGTAAACAGTTGGCTCATGCTTAAGAAATCAGAAATCAGAAATCAGAAATCAGAAAGGTTACGTGGCACTGACCTAGGAGAAAACATGATGTACCTGGAGGGAATTTGAGTGAACAAAAAGCTATTGACTGCAATACTTGCTTTATATGCGAAACAGTATTTATGCTCATTGTTCAATATCGAAGTTTACGCATAATTCTACCAACACAACTCAAGACAACATCCAAATTGGACTCATTATCTATTGGTGCGACAAATTGTGTGTGAGTGTATGTGTGTGCTTTTTCTATCTGGAGACCCCTGAATCAATTTAATTAGAAGCAGAGGCAATTACCGTTCGTCCGCCACAATGTTACAATCAAAGAGTACAAGCCGCTCACACTAGCTGGAAACAGAGAATGAGAGGAAAGAAAGAGGGCTGGAAGCAAGCTGTGGACACATTGGGGAATGTTCGAGATGGTAAAACTCGATGACCTCCCATTCATCTCCAATGATATCTGGGAGTTCAGCACTTGTCGCCACGGCGGCCAATGTCTTTGAAACAATACACTCGGGCCGCTTGATAGCGGTTCACAATGGTGTCATATGCGTCCACATAGACACTGAGTCGTGCATGTGCGTGTCACACACGTGTCAACACCAGGGGATAGTGTTAGAAGGGATAGATCAAACCGACCCGGGATTCCTACATATATGAAAGAAATCTCCAAATATCTCTATGATGATTTCAAGCTAGAATTTAACAGGAATTAGATGTTGTGACTAAAACAAAAGTGACAATACTTCAGATAAACTTTTTCATTAATAAAATTAAGCCTGTATTGACCTAGTGAAAATACATATTAGTAAATATTCCTTCAATTTTAAAATATTTTAGCAATGTTATAGTTGTTATTGAGAAAGCGTAGTACAACATTGGTTTATAAACAAACCATGAAATGATAAGTTATTTCATTTATTCAATATTTGCAAGGATTTGCAAATTTTTGCATCCAAACACCAAAACGAATAAGTGAAACAAATACGAAAGTAATATATTTCTCGCTGTCTGTGTATGAAAATCTTGAAAGAAAGACCGCTTAGAATTTAATAATGCTCCAAAAATAATTGTTAGAAATACAGCAAGTAAAAGCTTTTCCAAACATTTTCGAAGTTACCTTGAGAAGAGAAACTCGTTGAGCAATGATGCAATGATCTCCCTGAAGAAATGGTCAGGATGTGAAGACACATCGGCTGTGATTGGATCAAATATACGAGCTGGTCAACTATTTATAATGCTGAATTTGAAATGAGGCAACGACAAAAAACACGTCTATATTTAGCACAGGCTGAGGTTGTATGGTGATGAAGGTGTTTCACGAAAAATTGCCATTTTTCTTGTGGACGTTATAAATATTCTTGTCAAAGCTGGCGCCGGTGGGACGAAATGCGATGCAACGCTGGATTAATAAACTAAAAAAATAGTGTTCAAATGTCAAGTGTTCAGTTACATGACATTCTGACGTGTTTCTTGGTCATCGATCAGCCATTGTATATGTAATCTGATAGACAGACTTGATCATAACATTGAACCTGATTAAACAAGCCCCTGTGACTCACCTGCTACTGGTTACACCACAATGACAAACAGATAAGTTTCTGCACCATACAAAAACACCTCCCATGATGCAGTTTTTGTATGTAAAACTACAAGATTCCTTATTTTCCTACAAATAAAATGAGCTATTTAGTATTTTTCATGTATAACCAAAGGCTTGAAACAACTTGAGTGAAACGATGTCCTATTGAAAACATAAGTAATTGTGGAAATGTTCCCTACAGCGGCATTATTGTCTTAGACGTTGTCTAGTCAGATAGCATCAATCTTAAATTATTAGAAACCATCACAAAAACACACACACACATACATACACACGCAGGTAATTGAGAAATACACTCGGATTGTAGCGGTATCTAGTTGTGAGGTGTTTGTAACATGTGACCATGTGTTTACATAATGTGATATATGCTGCTCATATGATACCTGGCTTCATGGTCAAGATCAACAGATGCTGCATTTCTCAAACAAACATCGCTGAATGTTGAGTAAATGCCGGTACCACTATACTATTCAGCCAAGCACATACACTGGCTCATATTTAATTGGTTTAATAGAGAGAATATATTAATTCAACCAAAAACTATTTGAATTATCTCTCAATTGAAGTGCACACGCCAATTTAGAAGCATTAAAAATAGTTATCATTGATATATGCCCTATTATTTCCTATTTGATTGGTCAATTATGATGAAAGATATTTCTTCGGCACTAATATTTTCACTCGCATCAAATATTAATTATAGCTACTGCGATAATATTAATTTAATTTTTATTTAAATGGAATAAGATTAAACGAAATCAGAAATAACCACAAACACCCACAACATATCCCCATAAAGCACAAAAATATACTAATATTGAAGTAAATGTTATTGGAAAATAGTTTGCGGTAGATTTGTAAGTAAAAATAAACCGTTTGTGTATCAACAATTAATTTCGTCTTTTCCGGGGCAATTAACATAAAACTTGACTCAAATTATTTGCTAGAAATATTTCTGGGTCTCACTCACCTGACACAAATATACAACACGGAAGCTGAGCTGTCTTCAAGTCCGTTGAACTATGGCTCAGTCGATCACAAGCTCAAGCAAACACACACAAAGCCGCACATATACACGATTCACGTGCACTTACACTCTTAAGCCGCTAAAAACAACACCACTATCGATGTGTGTGTTTATAGACTGCAACTTGCAGTCACGTTGTATGTGTGTCTGTGTGTATGTGTATGTGGTCTGTGCGTAACACGGTGTAAACTTGTACACTTGCAGTACACACACACGAACTAACAAACAAATATAACACACACACACACACACACACACACACACACGATTAGTGCTGCAATATGGGTGCAAGTAATTGCAGCTAGAACCAGACGATTGAACTGCAATATGCAACACACTGTCTCACCACTGCCTCACCACTGTCTCACTGACCCACTGAGCAGTCTCATTTCCACCACCACTATATGACTGCTGCCTCCCAATGTCTGTCTGTCTGTCGGTGTGTGTGTGTGTGTGTGTGTGTGTGTGTGTGTGTGTGTGTGTGTGTATGTTTCAGTATGGCGAAGTGAATCGCCCCGGGGCCCTGGGGCCGTGGTGCTGGAGCCAACGACTAAAGCTTGGAGTGTGTTAGCAAAGTTGGAGTGTAGAATTCAACTAGGGAAATATCGCTTCCAAGCGAATATCCCAACAAATTTTATAATAAGTTAAGCTTATACATAAATTTAAAAATAAAAGATGTAATTGTATATAATATAATATAAAATATATGATAAATATGAAAACAAGATAACTTAAGACATACTCAAACAAGTGTGGCCTTGAGAAATTTCAACTACACTCTGAAATCATGACAACTTATTACTCTGTCATGAAATATATTTAACTCGTGGTATGTCCAATTATTTATTTATTTAATTATCGTTGTGACCAATTTATTAATATAGCGCGTGTTTACCAGCGGTTCTTGTTCACATTTCATTTCCACATTGTATTTTGATGAATATTTTTCCTCTTTTCTCTCTTTGTTTCTGTATTTGTTGATGATCATGTATGGATAAAACTCAATAATTGGTCAATAATTAAATATTACTGTTCTCAAAGAATACATACCTTTTTTGTTTTACTATTTACTCTAAATAACATGTGTTTTATCAAATTCGTGTGTGTGTGTGTGTGTTTGTGTTGCTAATAGTTCTCTAGAACACAGGTAGTTCGGATAAAATCACACTGTGGTTGTCATAATATACTTGGATTAGTATGCGGCTAATCTAACTAATCCAGTGGATCTCAAACTTTATTTGTGTTTGCACAAGTTTTCAAATCGCCAGTCATTTCTCGCATCATGTTTAATTGTTGACAGCTTATTTGAAAAATAGAAAAATACAAGCGATATAATATATCTTCGCACACTGCTTAAGATGATTAAGCAAGTAATTGTTATATAGAAAAATATCAAGCATAAGCACAGGTGGGCATTCCGAACAAATGTTTGCGAACCTTTATCCGCGGATTTGTTCGGACCAGCAAAATCCCGGATTTGGGTTCGGAGGTTCGGATTCGGACCGACGTAAAAAAATTCGGACTTCCGGGTTCGGAACGTCTTTTTTTCGCGAATCCGAACCTCCGAGTCCCGGGAAAAATTCCAAAAAATATACATGACTTTTAACATCTTCGTGGCATACAGATTTGGTGACGCCTGTGTTTCCGTAACAACTAGAGACCCCTATGATCATTAGTGATCTGTTTTACTTTATCGCTTATCTAATAAAATTTCAGTATGGGCGTGTAAGTGTGTGTGTGTTAAATGACCACAGCTGGAAATGTGCTCGATATGTAAGCCTGTGTAACTGTGTGTATGTGACTGTGTTCAGCAATGCGAAACAAAGACTAGTATTACTGCCTGGACTGCTCTTTTTTGAATTTGAACTGATCATAAGTCACCTCTTATCATAAGTTAAACACATATTTCTTTTAATTTTTCAAAGGAAGCTTCGCACCCTTTATGAACCAGGGCTGCTTAAGCATGGGTGCAGGCACCCATGGTTAAGCAGCCCTGGTCTAAACTTAATCAATATTTCGTACTCAGGAATTTGCTCACAGCGTTTATTGCACTAACATCACACAGTATCATCACAAACTGTACGAGTACTTGTTTATAGACTGCGTGGTGTAGTGGTTAGCACATTCGCCTCACAAGCGGGGGAGGTCCGTGGTTCGAAACCCGGTGGAGCAGAGTGTCATTGGGCGAATTCTGTAATCCACCAGCCCCTGTTCACCCAGCAGTAAATGATGGTACCAGATATCAGTCATGTGTTGTGCCATGCATTCTGGGGAGGTGGCCCTCTCAATTAAGTTTACGTTACGTCTTTGTGGTGCCATAGCGTGGATAGGGTTGGTTCTGCGGTGGCAGCGAGCTGCACGGGACACACCTGTGTGTTCATAAGCTTCGGCTTCTTCCCGTGTAGCAGCTATCCTTAAGACTTTGTTAGGTTAGGCTTAACTTTTAACCTTTAACCAGTAATGAATATTAAAATATCACAGACATGATAACAAGGAGCAATAGCTAATTGGAGCAAAAATATTGTTTGAATTATTTTCACAACACCTAACAATATCTGAGAAGGTGTATGGCTGTTAAGTTATTAAAATGTACATCATGCTCAATTTTTTAAATGTACAATGTACAATGTACAGTGTACATCAATATCTATCAGAAAATCCAAAGTATTTAAAGATTTTTGCACAGTACATATTATAGTTTAGTGAAATTAAATTATTTGTCAAATTACACTAACAAACATGGCTGTTGAAACACTCTAAAATTGCTATATGTAATGAGGAAAAATGTTGAATAAAGCTATATTACACCAATAATCACTTTGAATAATTTGCGCTTAAGAGCGATGTATACTAAAATAAGATTTTATCCAACATTCAAGAAGCTAGATAGGTGTGTGTATATATACACACACATATATATATATACATATATATGTATATATATATATGTGTATTTGTTTACATATGAAGGGTGATAATCCGACCTTCAAAGCGTAACCGCTCTTAGTAGTTGCCGCGTGTGTGCGTGTATGTGAGGGTGTGGGTATAAGGGTGTAGGTGTATCGTTCGATCATAGGCCAGCGTCAAAACACACACACACACACACACACACACACACACACATACACATACACATACACATACACACACATGTCGAGTGAATGTGTGCTGGGGCTCAATGATTGTCGAGCTATTTGTCTGTGTACGCTCAATTTGGCCGTTTCTAGTCGTATTGGCAGTTGATGAGAGCGTGACCATCAGGCGGCGGTGTTGTGAGCTGTTTTGCCCGTGAAAATCACGTTCGTTCACCGCTGGACATTGAATGTGATTGAACATCTAGTGTCAGCGGCGGCTTTAAGTGTGTAGTGACGCCAAGTGAGGTCGTATCTAACTCGCCAGGTGTTAAACAGGTGTTATTGCAGGTGTATTGCGTGCTTGCAGTTGCACAGTGCAACACAGACCATCACGTGGTTGCCTGCTGGTCTATGAAAGACCACAATTGATCATTATTGCAAGACAGCCCGATTCAGGTTCTGTACAATGAGAACAAGAACGGAAAAATAAATCAAACTAGGCGATAAAGAACAACAAGAAACAGAACTATTAAAAAAACAATTATGCTTGATATAAACAACACTTCAAACCAGCTCTGCTGATAACACACAAGCTATGCTTTCCAGTAGCTGAAAACAAATGCAAATTATTCACCACAGCTTAATGCTGCAGCCGCCATTAATCCATCATATTGCGGTTTTCAGTTACGCAATATGTACAAGCTGTTCAAGCGACTATTTACGCCCGTTGAAACTCCCTTATCTCAAGAGTCAATTTGCTTGAATTAAATTGCGCTAATTTGCGTAGGTTATACGATACACTGGTGTAACATTAAAAAAATGGCAGAACCGTGTCAAAGAATACAGCGGTAAATCTTTTCTCGTCCCTCCAAGTGAAATATCTGACTACGCCTCTGAATCGAATTGCGTGTGTCTTGTCGTGCTCAATATGACGTCTGTTGAGCTTGCGTCAGTGATTTTTAGCGTAATAAATTACTGCCAAGGTGTATTAGTGATGGTTGAAGTTGAGATTCACCTGTCGTCTGAATGCAATGCGGTTGAATCGAGGCGAGCAAACGTACATCTCCATACATCATCCGATACAATGCTAAAAATGGAACAATATTGGCTATGAAAGAACTAGAGACAAAATCAAGAAGTGAAAACCATCAATTTATTATAAATAAGTATTTATTGAAATAATACAGGATATATATATATACCAATTACTTTTCGCATGCTGTGCAAATACTGAATATATTTCTCTAACCAGTTATATTGTGTGATTATAACTTTCGGTTCTTTCATTTTTTCAACGCAAAACCAGTGCCACATAATTAACAGCGTATTTGCACGACTAATTTTGGCCAATACACGTGTGTGTATGTGTGTGTGTGTGTGTGTGTGTGTGTGTGTGTGTGTGTGTGTGTGTGTCCCTGCAAAAACAACCGCCATCCAGGCATTGGTTGTTGGTGAAGACAATTTGTCAGCTCGCAGGATCAACATGGTCAAATCCATGGCCAATTTGGCTTCTGAACCAAATCCCAGCCAACTTACCTTCACCGTTCGATCTTCTTTCTTCTTTATGTTTGTCCATGTCAATACTGCGCTGTCTTCTGTTGTCGTGTGTGCCGATTAAGCAGGCGGTACCTGTGAGTTGACAAGGGACACCTGAGGTGCGTGTCTGTGCGCGTGTAATATGAGATCAAACACGGCGGTGTACGGTGCTAGCAGTCAAGGTAATTCACCACATCGAAACGTGGATTTACCTGGCATCGCAGTGAATCCGACCAGTCTTGTTTTCAAACTCACAGTCTCCAATGGCCAAATAGTCTGGATTGTTCATAGGCGCGTAGCAAGGAGACGGCAGCTTCTCATTGTACAACATGCAGAAATTGGTGTCATGCATGCTTGTAGTGAAAAGTTGATAATGCTGTACTGCTTTTAGACCTGTGGTGTAGCGTATGGGGACTTCTCCACTGGTGAGTATTGGAGGAGATGCTAAGAGGGAAATTTAATATCGGACAGAAGCGCGTTTTCTTGATCATTCCGAATTCGTTTAGTTTGACTTCCAGTAGCTTTCAATTTTATGAAACAGCTCAAGTTATTGTATTTTCCATCGTCGTCTTGGAAAATGAAGATTTGGCTCATTATGGAGTGGGGAATCAGAGACGAAAGCTTGCGCACACCTACTATAGACATTGATTTCCAGTCAGTGTAGGAAGCGATTTGCTTCTCGGTTTGTACATTTTGGGCGTAGACTTTCGTTGCACAAACTAAGACAAACGTTTCAGTTTGCACACCCAGGGTGCGCAAATCAGGAACCCAGTTCATGCTGTATGTACACTAGATACAATTACTTTTTCTGAATTAGTTGCTACCAAGGCGATGAATAATGTATTTGTGTGATATTTTGATATTTTTCAATGTGCTATGGTTACCTGCATCCAATTTTTTTAATATATTGTAAGTATCCATATTGTTTAGTTTAGTATTTCTGGTAGCAAGTCTTGGAATTATTTCAAAATGATCCAAATATAATGGTTCGTGTATAACGTTCTGTCTGAAGTAATTCAGTTAAAACTTTCATTCATATTGGCATCATCAAAAACTAAGTTATTTACATTCCTATGTGTAATACATTTGCATTATTTTTTACTATATCATTTGTATTTGTGAAGAAAACAATTGCTTCGGTTTTTCATTGTATCTTCATCTTCTTTCTCCATCTCCAGCTGCTGAATCCACAAAAATTTGCACGCTCATTCGCTTGCTGGTACATCCAATGCGTGTCTCTTCTCTGTGTGCGTGTGTGTCAGTGTGTGTGTCAGTGTGTGTGTGTGTTCATGTGTGTTCATGTGTGTGTGTGAGTGTGTGCGTGTGTGTGTGTGAGTGTGTGTGTGTGGGTGTGTGCGTGTGTGTGTGTGTGTGTCAGTGTGTGTGTCAGTGTGTGTGTGTGTGTTCATGTGTGTTCATGTGTGTGTGTGTGTGTGAGTGTGTTTGCGCAAATGCGTCGTTGTACGATCGAAGCCGAAATGAGCATTGATTGATGGTCAGTGAAGGCAGGTGGTCCACTGATACACCGACACAATACCGCTAAACCCCACCAAACAAGCACACACACACACACACACACACATACACACACACATGCACACAAAAGCATACACACACACGTACGATAACGTATGTTGTGTAAAAAAATGACAGGGAACTTCTCCTTTTCATAGGTAGCATGAAACGCAAAAAATATTTCTGTGACACACGCACATATACGTATATGTGCGTGCATTATATAGCTACATGTATCAATATGCAAATTATGCATAAGTATGCAGTAAAGTGTTTGTGTGTTAGCGACAAGTCTGCCTACCGAAAAAAACAGCGACAAAAATTCAAGGCACGTGCGAAACAAACACACATACACACACACTCACACACACACACACACACACACTCACACATACACACACACACACTCACACATACACACACACACACACACGCTGCTAATTGCACGGAAAGCGATCTGTGATGTTATCCACGTGTTTTTTCACTAACTGATACCCTTCACTTGGGAACAGACAGTGTATGTGTGTGTGTGTGTGTGTGTGTGTGTGTGTGTGTGTGTGTGTGTGTGTGTGTGTGTGTGTGTGTGTGTGTGTGTGTGTGTGTTTGTGTGTATGTAGGAGGGTGGGTGTTTGGCAAAAGGTGTGACCAGGAAGCGTGGAGAAGTGCGTGCTACATCGATAAGATTAGATTGCAAACTGGACCTGAGAGGTCTTTGAAAAACACTCCATCATGCTTCCAGCTAGCGCACCAAAACTCACCAACAAAACACTCGGTGCTTACGTATTATCGGGAGGACCTTTGAAAAAACGACTCAAAAATTAAAGTAAATTATTTATTGAAACGGTTAAAACAATAAAATAACATTACATATGTAATTCCGGAGGCCAGAACGTCGCAATTGCTTCCAAAAGTGACTCAAAGACATCAGTACAGGCAACATGCTTCCGCCACATGAATTCGGCCAAATACGACTCCAAAATTGCTTCCAGTGATTGTTCGGACAGATTCGTTCAGCCGGCAAGATACTTTTCTCCTGAAGGAACACAACAGCCTCTTCCTCAGTGCGCGGTAAATCAAAGATCTTCATACTAACCAACAAACCCTGTGAAAAAAAGAAAAAGTAAAAATCAAAGGTCCTCCCGATAATACGTAAGGACCAAACACTCGTAGGAATTTACTATATATCAGCATATTCATCCATCCAGACAGAATCAAAATTTGTCAGTATATAGTCTATATTATTAATATAATAGCTTAGTCAGTATTGCTATTCAAATACTTATCCTTGCAAAAAACGAAATCGCTTAAACATTCAATAAAAATTATAATAATAACAATAATAATAATAATAATATGTGCAAACAAACAGCTCAATGAATTGCAATATAAAAAACGCGATATAAATACGACTTTGTCACAATAATTTTATAATCCACGATATCTTGATCATTTCAATGCAATAACAAACAAAACAAAACAGTTTTACATCTACCGAGAAGCAAATGCTTACTATCAAGGAGTACAATCGAGAAAGCAACGATTTTTAGCTCCCTCAGCTTGATTTTCTGGAACCGTCATTGATTATGCCACGTGCAGGACTATGTATGCGTGTGTGTGTATGCGTGTGTGTATATGCGTGTGTGTATATGCGTGTGTGTATATGCGTGTGTGTATGCGTGTGTGTATACTAGTCTACAGCAGCAGTCACATGCAGATAAGATGTGACGTCACAGGGTAACAACCGTCACATACACATGCACACACGCATACAAACAAATAAGCGTTCACACACACACACACACACACACACACACACACCTGCCTGTTGTTTGCTGCGCGAACATGCAAACAAACACAAGAGATAGCGCTAAATAGGCAGGCAGGCACGGGAAGAAGTCATGACATGGTATGACAGTGCTTGTCCAATTCAAACCGACACAGGCTTGTTAGTAGGACGCGCTCACTTTTTCAAGGCCAGCCAATCTACTCTGCAAGCCGTATGTTGGTGACATATATGCATCATATGGTGTGAAACATTTGAAAATATCGGTGACATGGACATATTTGTCCACGACTGCTTGAACAAGTTTGTATGTGTTCATTTAGCTGGCATGTCCTGGGGGAAGTTATTCCTTGGGCGCATATTTATTTATTTATGTAATCACGGTTGTTGTACATGGTAGATGTGTATTGTGAGTAGGTTGTATAATGTAATCATGACAATGTGTGTTGAATGTTGATAATTTACGTAAAATATTACTCTTTTTTATAACTATATACAAGCTGTGATATATTTGACGTTGACAAGGTTGTGTTGTTTTGTGTCGTAACTCGGCGGGATAACAGCTATAATGCACTAAAGTTCAAAATTGGCTCAGTTGATTAACTGCATGGGGTTTTCAATCATTTTCGGCCAATTCAATTACAAAACACATACTTCAATGAAAAGTATATTGCACATACTAAATGTTAATAGAATCGCTTAAAAACACACTTGTTATTGTATTGATACTTTTTCCTATGCTGGCTTTGATGGCAATATGCCAAAAAAACCGAGCTCAACAGAATTATCTGAGGCATAATTGCATATTCATCCTCCTAGTCAATTTTTCAGGGAATATGTACTCCAATAATCGCAAGTATATGCGCCTATGGTCCCTGTTATTTGGTAAGAGTCGCTGATTAAGAAATAACTTATTGTTTGTTCGGAGTGTGTTGTTAACAGCGTAGACCTCTCTAGTAACGAATTTGTTGTTCGTTCAAGCACAAATTCGGAACTACAGGGTAAAAGCTGACAACTATTGCTGAAAAAGTTAAGCTTATCGGATAAATACCACGTGTCAAAATGATTTGAACATTTCATAGCTGCAATCATACACTTGATTGATAAGTAAGATAAGTATTGATTGATAAGTATTGATAACTGTATATTCATAGACTTTATATTTTATGGGCAAATTTTTACCCGAGAATCAATATCGGCACCAAGAGAAAGGGCTTGGAAAATTTGAAACTCCCTAAAAAAGTAATAAGCTCTACCTGAGTCCTGCCCAAAAATCGTGACCATGAACATTTTGAGTGTTGTTTCTCATGTTTCACCGAGCCCAGCATCTATTTGCTTGGCTCCACCTCAACCCCCCTCCTCCCTGGATCCGCCACTGCCTAAAATTTACTTATGTTTACACTTGGCGAACCCACGTCAGACCTGAAACATTATATTGAATCTCACCAACGCTAGCGAAGCTATTTCTATTTCCAGCAATGCATGAGAGCTTGTATAGATGGCAGAGGCATCGTGGTTTGAATGACGTCATACTAACATGATGACGTCATACTCACATGAATGCCAAACTGGTAGTTCTCAAATGAACCGAGAAATCATGTTCACTTGAGCCAAAGATATAATTGTGTCAACTTTCAAAACGTAACTTCAACTGCCCACAATGACACAGAATATTAACTTTTCAAATAACATATCATTTATAATTAAGACACAATGTATAAAAACAAAATATAATGCTAATACAAATATAAATTGTATATATCTGATCGAAAGTGTCTTCATTAAGACATTGGTGGCCTAACACAGTCGATTACTAAATAGTTACGGATTCAGGTGTAGTTGGTATCGTTATGAGTGAACACGCTCATAAATATATATGATAATATTCAACACTGAAATATTAAATAAATAAAAATTCAGTCTGTTACATTGTCTGTATAGACTAACTCCGTTTTTCAGCATACTTCCTGCGTGTGTTAGTTTATAATTTCGCTGGCGTATGAACCTGCCAGAACGATTCATCTGGCATTGATGAATGCTGCTGGGGTTCAACTCTCACCTGTTGCCAATAATTACTGCTCACTATTCGCACTCAACGAGCAATTGTTGATATTACCCCAAAAAGGACACGATAGAAAACTTTAACAAAACGAAACTTGTAGCGATGTCAGCGAAAATTAGCATTCCAAAATGGAAGTATATGAAAATTGAATAAATCACCACCAAAACCCACCAACAATTTGTGAAAGACTTAAGCATATGTATAATTGGGAGGCGGAGTTTAATTACATTATATTTATATGTATAATTAGATTGATATATATTTTGCGGTTTGGTTCTGTTTACTACAACGAGGTGAGATACACACACACACACACACACACACACACACACACACACACACACACACACACACACACACACACACACACACACACACACACACACACACACACACACACACACACACACAAGCACACACGGTGACTTGAGGAAATATGGCTTCCCGTTTAGGTGTATTACCAAGGGGAATTCTTTAAGCAATGATGTTGTGGGGGCCTCAACCATAAGTTCCTTTAAGTCGCTGCTGAATAAATGTGGCAATTGAGACGGGACAGCTCGTGCCATGCTCATCTCCCGTCAATTCAACTCGGTGAGAACATGCATACAGACAGACACACACACACACACACACACACACACACACACACACACACACACACACAAAGGTGAGAACAGTCGTGAAAAACATTAACACACTAGAACCTGTAGTGTCTAAACAATTGAAAACGGTGTTTGAAATATACATTTTCTCCGGGCGAACTAAATTTTTGCACTATATTTCGATTTAATAAAGCGATAATATTTTTGCTGAATGATTTCTCGTTCAACGTTTGTGAGCCGGTGAAAATTTCAGTTCTCATCTTGCTGAATGAAATCTTCTACAAAGAGATCGCGTATACTTGATGTCGAAAGAATTTACCGAGCACAGAGAAAGTGCACAAGACAATTTCAAACGGCTTGAATGAAAGCAATCTTGATCAATGATGTTTGCTTGAGCGTGTGGCCGTCTGGTTTCGACACATCGATATTGCAACGAAGAATACCTCTGACCTGTACCAGTTTGCAACAGCATTTGCATATAGTCAAACATGTCGTCTGCCTCAAACACGGCGTTCACCGCAAGAACTGCATTTCGCGCGAGTATAGATCCTGTTTGAAGTGGTCTCAGACACGTGTCGTACACAAGCACGCAACACGCGCCAGTTTCGTCATGAAGCGCTTCTGATTCTGAATGCGTGCGTCGCCAACACGCTCGTGCCGCAGCAGCGGCCATCTTGGAATTTGGCGCGGAATGTCGGCTGTCAAGAATGGCGCATATGATGGATGAGTCGGGTATTGGCCCGCTAACAGCCAATCAGAACAAAGTCGACGGCGACGCCGCACGATTTTCTGCACAGGCAATCAGCTGGGTCTTGTGGAGTCGCATAATAAGACTTATATTGCTAGCGTGTCAGAAAGTGTTGAGTCAAGCGTGTGACAATGCTTATCATAAGTGGAGTATGCAAATTTGTTGCACCATTTCATCTGTGTATGTGTGTCTGTATGTTTGCATGTTCAGTATGAAAATCATAGAACGGTTGAAGATAGAAGTGTTAATCTTCATGATCCCGGTTGAAACCCTTTTGATCATTGACTCTGGATTGTTTGTCTTAAAAACTGACAGAGAACATTTGAAAGTGGATATATTGTTTTGATATAAATTTAATTAGAAACATGCATTGTTTTAGATGTTTCCTATGATTTCTTATGATGTGCCTTTATGATGTTTTAATTTGAAGTCGACATTCTTATCTGCTAAGAAACTTCCTACAGAATTCTGAAAAAAGGAAAAATGTCCGATTTGAGATACAAATATAAATAACACAAATACAAGCTTAAAAACGGTAAAATTTGACAAATGACTCGTATATGCCCAAATGCAACAACTCTCACAATATTGCAAATCAACACAACAACATAAGAAAGCTTGAAATAGCTGACAAAATTTTTAATTTAATAATTTAACAATCACAAAATTATATAAGTATTTTGGAGTGGCTGTATTGCTTTTTGCAGGGTGAATTTTCTGCCATTGCTAATTGCTAATTATAATTGCTAATATAACTATATTTGCTAATTAATGCATCACAACCAACCATAGGCAACAGCAGGTGTTCATAGCTTGTCGGGAATTTGAAGGGGCCGTTAAGTGGAGAATTAATGGTGAGACGGATGGAGAACTGTGTATTTTTAGCTCTCCGAATTGGTATAGTTTCGTGTCTATTGACTAACTGAATTTGTTCGATTTTTCCCATTTGTTGTGGCAGAATGAAGAGTTGTTTCATTAAAAGAAAAAGAAATTATAGCAAAAAGGTTGAGGACCACTGTTATGGATTAATATAGTATTATGCGCCTATATTGTTCTTTAATTATAATCTAGCCCCGATATAATTGCCAAATTTGTATAGAATATAAGCTGCTCACAGAATAAATGGCTTATGAGCAAATATGAGTGATTGTATGCTAACTAAACTCGTTTTGCTCAAGCTAAGTGTATGTTTTAGGGAGCTTGAGGTGCATGAGGGCAACGCATGATGGTAATAGTGCTTGCACTCTTCTCATGTCACTGGATTTGCCTGTAATTAAAAGTTTTAATAACAATTAAATCCATTTAACATTCACAAAGCTTTACAGAGCAAAGTGCTTTCCCAACATGACTATGCTACGGCCGTAACCCTGCCACCACACACACACACACCACCACCACACACACACACACGCCACCAAACACGCCACCAAACACGCCACCACACACGCCACCACACTCGCCAGCAAAGACGCCAGCAGAAATCAGACCACTGCTAATCAACGTTCAGCAGAGTTCGTTTTCTGACTGACACCACCATTACTCAACGTCACACACACACACTCACACACACACACACACACATACACACACATACACACATACACATACATGCATGCATAGATATTCGCTTGAGAGTGGCTGACGAGCATACAAACACAGTGTGCGAGCGCTTTCATCGCTTCTTTCCATGCACACGAACAGGCACGCATACAAATACATGCACACACACATACAATTGTATGTATGTGTGTCAGTACAAGTGTGTTTGTGTGTGTGTGTGTATGTGTGTGTGTGTGTGTATGTGAGTGTGTGTGTGTGTATGTGAGTGTGTGTCGATGACTCCAAGGATGGTGACATTTCATCGAAAAAGTCGTTTCAACGCACACAGCCAAAAATTGCACGGGAACAAAACAAAGAAGGCGCTTGAAAAATCCATTGAAAAATAGAGTTTTTAAACTGATTTCTATTCAACTCTGAATGGACTGTCATTGTGCATGTTCCACACTCAGCACAAAGAGACACATCATGCTTACATTCTCACTACAAAATTCTTCAATAGATAGGTACCTAGATATCATTAGATAGGTAACTAGATAGGTAGCTAGATATCAATAGATAGGTAGGTAGGTAGCTCCGAAACATTCATAATAATATACCGTAATGGATTGGTTACATATAACAATATTATGTGTGTATGTTATGTGTGTATGTGTGCGTGTGTGTTTGTATGTGTGTGCTTGTGATTGTGATTGTGTGGGTGTGTGTGTGTATGCGTGTGTGTGTTCAGGTAGGAAGTCATCAATAACGCTCAGATTTCGGCGGTGATCTGTGCCGTCAACGGTCAATGATGAATCGACTGCCGCCCTAAAAACATACAGAGCCATCTAGCGGACAAACTGGCAAACTCTAGTTTTCTACAATTATCGCCTAGAGTGCGCGTATAATTTGAATATCGACTGTTTTAGCCATACTTATCTGTACATGGGCACAGACAGATATTCCCCGTGGGGCGGTGTTAAAGGATTGATCGTAGCTAAGCACCATGGGATAAGGGGACATAATACTATATACTCCTATACAGGTTTCCTCGAATTGGAGAACCCGCTACACGAACACACCAATGAATCTGTAGTGTGGCTTGATAAAGACTTCCTAAGTACTCATTGCAGGCATGTATCATGTTTAAGAATAAGAAAAACGAAGACAATGAGGAATTCTCCACGGGCAAGGAAATGATGAATGTTCTGTTCAATCTGTTGGTTCAAGACAAATTAAATAGAAGAACACCCTGATTTCTCCTCAGATTGTATACCGTTCACGCGTGTATATGTATATACAAACGCATATATATATGAATACATACGTAACAAGTACATCTGTATATTCAAATCTGTACCCCAGTATTTTCGCTCAATTAGAGCACAATTAGGAACACAGTCCTATATGTTCTAATGTTAATGAATCAGTATATTGCCACCGTATTAGTTGCCTACAGTAAAAATAGGCTAAAAACAACTTCTTTCTTTTATCTACGTTGGTTTTTTTGCTTGAGTGTTGAGGAACCCGCATCGCGATAATACGCGCTTCAAAATACAACTGTTTTCCTGTGCTCTATATAGATATCAGCTAAATTTGTGTTTTATGGGATCATACAGTATAAATTGTATGTATTGTACTAACCCGGCATTATACTGATTTTTTCTGAATAACCAACGAATCGATTGATCCTGAGAGAGAAAATGCAGTATGGAAACAATGAATGTTATCTGGGGCAGTCTAAATTGGCCTGTCTGCATGAAAACGGCACCGGAGCACAGATTGGACTAGCATTGCCCTAATTAATGAGCGCCGACTTACAACCAGATGATCCCTAGTCAAGATGCCTTCAAGGATTTATAGGCATTGATCCAGTTCGCAATTTAGCATGCACTCTTTCATTGGTGTAGCTCTCTGGTCAGAATTAAGTAAGGAAATTGATTCAATTGGTCCATTACCCCCAATAGCTAGGAACCTCAATCAAATAACCTTCAACTAGAGTGACATTTCCAAGCATTTTTCAAATATTCATAATAGTTTATAGTACACATTTCAGCACACACAGTGTATACATTAATAATAATTAATTTATGTATACACTGAAAAGTAACATAACATCCTATTTACCATTTAGTTTTCTTTTACTTTCATGATCAAGGTGCCGGGAGATTTTAGTCATGCAATTTATAGCGGTCACAGAATTCTCATTCAATCTTGCTTTTTGATATTATTAATATCCCTAGAAAATATCTGCTAAAGTGCACGACATAAACAATATTATGGGTGTTGCTCTATCGCAGCATGGCAACGGTATAAATTGATCGAAGCATGGAGTTCTCCTCAGTAGATGATCTGTATAGACACCGTGCAACATGATAAGAACAGTTTACAGGGCATGACAAGAAGAAAAAGAAAATTACTGATAATGAGATTCCATTCGGCGTGTTCCAGCTAGATGAATTGTTTGATCGATAGACGCTCATCAACGCTGTATCTTGTTAAATTCACTTTGAAATATATAAACATTTTTGATTATATATCGTATGATGAAAATTATTTATTCAAATACGTTAAATATAATTTAGTATTTGTCTCAATATAAATGTTATATTGTAAGACACATTCAAATGAAATTGAACTGGATGAATGGATTTCAACATACTGCAAGAATACCACTGATTCAGGGACTACTACAAAAAAGGAAATATATAAACGAGGAATTTTGTCCACGACAAAATAGACAGCGTCACTCACTCACCGTTGGCTGCCGCTTCTTCAAGAATTCACAGTAGAAACTCGACACAGTATATGATTGTCGTTTGGTCAGAAATGCTGTAGGCGCTCTGCAATGAACACATTTACAAACCGGAGCATAGTTGATTCAAGGAGACACTGAGCGATTCCACCTAGACAACTCCGTGGCGCTGAAGCAGGCCACAGTCCACAGTCTAGACTGTGGTTCAGTGTGTGATTCTGGGCCATGTGTCCAAGGGGTACGAACCGACACACACACACACACTAAGGGATACACTTTTGTCTGGCGTTGTGAACCACACGCTGTTACAACGACATGTCTGCCAGACACACACACACACACACACACACACACACACACACACATGGGGACGCCAGACGGCCTTACAGCGGCTTCATTTTCCATCGCAAATTTATTGCCGCTCCAACTGATTATTAGGCGGCGATTTATGGCGCGCGACCAGACACCGCCCAGGGGCCGCCGGCTCTCACACTCTCGCTTGCCGGCTCCCGCGCTCTCTACAGTGCCCGGTGCGTCATCTCGACCGCTCTGCAATTCTTTTGTTCACAAACATACACGTGTATGTGTGTGTGTGTGAGTGCTCTCTGTATGCGTATCTACGTTTGTATGTTCGTGTGTGTGTGTGTCTGTGGATGTGTGTGTGTGTCTGTGGATGTGTGCGTGCGTGTGTATGTGTGTGTGTGTGTATGTAACTCAACTAACTGAATTTCAACAGCGTGCAAAATTCCATCGGTCCTGGTGTCTGTGACAGCGTGAACGGTGTAGTGTCAGTGGTGTCATGTCAGTGGTGTCTTGTCAGTGGTGCTGTGTCAGTGGTGTAGTGTCAGTGGTGTAGTGTCAGTGGTGTAGTGTCAGTGGTGTCGTGTCAGTGGTGTCGTGTCAGTGGTGTCGTGTCAGTGGTGTCGTGTTAGTGGTGTCGTGTCAGTGGTGTCGTGCCAGTGGTGTCGTGTCAGTGGTGTCGTGTCAGTGGTGTCGTGTCAGTGGTGTCGTGTCAGTGATGTTGTGTCAGTGGTGTCGTGTCAGTGGTGGTGTGTCAGTGGTGTCATGTCAGTGGTGTAGTGTCAGTGGTGTTGTGTCAGTGGTGTCGTGTCAGTGGTGTCATGTCAGTGGTGTCGTGTCAGTGGTGTCGTGTCAGTGGTGTCGTGTCAGTGGTGTCGTGTCAGTGGTGTCATGTCAGTGGTGTCGTGTCAGTGGTGTCGTGTCAGTGGTGTCGTGTCAGTGATGTCGTGTCAGTGGTGTCGTGTCAGTGGTGTCGTGTCAGTGGTGTCGTGTCAGTGGAGTGTGAGTGGTGTCGTGTCAGTGGTGTTGTGTCAGTGGTGTGGTGTCAGTGGTGTCGTGTCAGTGGTGTCGTGTCAGTGGTGTAGTGTCAGTGGTGTAGTGTCAGTGGTGTAGTGTCAGTGGTGTAGTGTCAGTGGTGTAGTGTCAGTGGTGTCGTGTCAGTGATGTTGTGTCAGTGGTGTCGTGTCAGTGGTGTCGTGTCAGTGGTGTCGTGTCAGTGGAGTGTGAGTGGTGTCGTGTCAGTGGTGTTGTGTCAGTGGTGTTGTGTCAGTGGTGTCGTGTCAGTGGTGTCGTGTCAGTGGTGGCGTTGATGCTGGGAGCGTTATAGCAAAAAGTTCGGTCTTAGTCACACACAACACACAGACATACATGTATACAAGGGTAAGGGAGACACTCTGGGGTGTCCTTGGGAGAGGCATATATTGCCTTTTCTGTCATACCAAAGTGTCTAGGGGCAATGCAAAAGTGAACACAATAGTTGTCCTCCAACACAAATCTGCTCTATCCCATGCCTGCAAATCAATTCAACACTGAATTCTCAATGTTGAAAATATAGTCGAATTGGTGACAATGAAAAATAAAAGAATACATATGCATGTGTGTGTGTGTATGTGTGTGTGTGTGTGTGTCAGTGTGTATGTGTATTTGTGTGTGTGTGTGTGATTTCAAGGTGTTGTATGTAGTGCAATATCGTGATTAATTGATGAATTTGTCAGATGAAGGCTGGTGTGTTTTTCAACATAATTTTATTACGATAATTGAATAAAATGCCCATGTTGAAAATGGTGTTGGTGAATTATATATCAACGAAATAATTTTTTTCGAGATATATGTTAATATTTATGCAGCAGTCCTATATTCAACATATCGGCAAAACTTGTCCCAAGTCTTATGATGCTCAAGTCTATACCCAAGTCTTATGATGTTCTAGTAATCATATGATTCCTGCGCCATTTTCTGATAATTAACCAAGTAGACTTTAATGTCTCAATTAGCTGCGTTAAGATTGGCCATTATAATCGCTCACGTTCTCAAGCTCAGTCTTTGAGTTTATGCTCTTTGAAGAAGGACGATCTAAGGTTTAATTTATGAGAAAAAAATTGTTACGTGTCTGCGTGTGTGAGTATTGACGTGTCAGTTCTCAAATAGCAGGATAATATATTGCTGAGCTATCCTAATAGACGGTCGGGACGCTGGAATATTATGGAGAGATGAAGGCAACATTTTTTTGTGGATTAAATTCTGAATTGTCGAAAGTATGGGAAATCATAAGAATATTGTTGTCAGTATAGATGCCGGTTGAACTCTTATTGATATCCAAAACCGTGCTTGAAGCTCTATATTGCCTAAAACCATACCTAAAACACCAGCTTGCAGTTGTGAGATTATGCACAGATAATGTTTAGATTTTCTATGTTTTTGTAATCCCCAGAATATTCAGCCTAACTAACGATTTGGCACGCCGTCGAATATAACATTAAACGCAATTATTCCCTATAACGATTTGATTTACTTGAGATGTGAATCAAATATATAGTTGAGCTAATTAGACGTAAAGCAACACGAACTTATCAATTATTAACGCGACATATACAGTCAAACATCGATATAAAACGCTTCGATGAAGCGAGATAATCAGTTGGGCGCGATATAGTCCTGGATCTCAAATATATATGGAGGTTTCTATCTGAAAATGTAAAAATAATATATAAAATTATGAATAAATAATATAATATATCATTGGTATAAACAGTTTTATTTATTGGTCTTTATTTCACTAGAAAACACGTTAATTCTGTTTTATCCTCGCGTACCTCGAGGCTCAAAAATATAATATACAGTCAAATCGGTATAATCGTCGCATTCAGATACCACACGGTCGAATTTTTGAGACCCCAACTAGCGCCTCGTATACCGATGTTTGCCTGTACTATATATATAGATGTTTGTTGAATCCCAGCCCACTATAGAGGCCACTAGTATTTGTAGGACGTCACACACTTTCTGTACCAACTATTGCAGCAGCTCCAGTTAGTATAACGGCCCCTATACTTTATGTGACTGAGTATAGAGGATGTAAATCAACACATTCAATATATCAAGCAAATGTATTTGTCATTTATAAATATACAGCATAATACTGATAATATGTTGTGCTTGGTGAGACATAAGATGCTATAGCGTTTACACTGCCTCAAAACAACAATCAACAACATGAACAATACAAGAAAAACATGTACATTTAATCAAACAAAATTAATCCCAGTAGATGGACCATCAATTGATGGACCCAGAGGACCATCAATTTGAATATATCATTGTTTTGAATAATGGTTTAATATTTGTTTCATAATCTGTCATATTTTGTAGTTTTTTTTGGAGAGGACGATAATTTGATCCATAATTTCTTTTTATGGAAAAATATATATTGAATTTCACTTTTGTGTGTGTAAACATGGTTGCAAATTGTTCCTGGTTTCTCGGGCTTAATAAAAATTCATCTTTCATACTGGGAATTGGAGAGCGTTTCGCAAAACTATGTATGTTTTTATTTATATTAGGAACATCAATTTATAATTTGAAATGGGAAGTCAGCGAACTTTTACTACAATCTTCACGCACCCTGATTATCAACGGACACATAGTATGAAGCGCAAAATTGATTTAAATGTTTAATTTTCAATCAAATATATCCGCGTAACATTTTTGAAATAATAATTGATATAAATTGATAAGCAATCTTGAAAATATCAGAGTTGTTGTACTAAATATAATAATGTTATGAGATAGGAATACGTTTTCTATTATAATAAAATATATTATATTCGTTATGCGATGTATTTCAATACACTCGGAGCGATAGGACGCAGTTTTCAGACACTTACTTGCGGTGTGTAGCCATGTGGTCTAGCGAGGCAATTTAGGATTGTTGGTAGACTGGGGCGACATCTGTTGTATCATTCACACATCATTTGACACACACACCCACACACACGCACACACACACACACACACACAAACGCATATAGACCGACAAGTGTCGAAAACGACGCACGTGTGTCGTTAGCGACGATGATTAATGTCGACTGAATGTAATGATGTCAGCCGCTGTATCCAGCGTGTATGTATGTGTGTGTGTGTCAGTGTGTGTGTGTGTGTGTGTACGGTGGCTCTAATGATTGCTATGTGCTTTTGGATATTTGTCACTTGATATGACCGGGGCTTGTGGCCGGGAGTAAGTGACGAGGCCAATATCAATTATCTCAGAGAACTCGATTAATTAAAACCAATTCACTTGTCTAACCAGTAATGATTTCGTTATGTTCTACCCTCATTGCATTAACGAAATATATATGGGTGTTAGAGTAAACACAAATCATAATTGACTTCCAGGAAAAATGGCTTTGCACATTCATAGATGTAGTGAATCTAATTAATAAAAACTCTATGTTATTTCCTGTTTAAATTACAGATCAATGATCCCTAAGCTTTTCATCTCTAATTCATTTTCTTTTCCGAGTCAATTCTTGGTTCAACACAACAGCGCTCACAAACCCACTGAATTCAGCACACTTTTAGATCAGTTTGAAAACTGAAGACTGATCTAAAGTCACTGAAGTGGGAAAAAACCGAAACTTTTGGCTACAACAGTAATCATTTGTGTTTTTTCTCTTACATCATATATGTCAAAAAGTTTATATATATATATATATATATATATATATATATATATATATATATATATATATATATATATATATATATTTGTGGTGGTGCTTGTGTATATTTGCTGGCGCGTGTGTGGGCGTTTATTAACAGCGTGGTGCCTGTTCTGTGTCGTGGAGCAATTGTTGACAATATATAAATGGCCGGTCATTAGTTGTGGGAGCTCCAATAAGCCACCACTGACACTCCACCACTGACACGACACCATTGACACGACACCACTGACACGACACCACTCGCACGACACCAATGACACGACACCACTGACACGACACCACTGACACGACACCACTCGCACGACACCACTGACACGACACCACTGACACGACACCACTGACACGACACCACTGACACGACACCACTGACACTCCACCACTGACACTCCACCACTGACACCACTCCACTGACACAACACAACTGATACGACACCACTGACACTCCACCACTGACACTCCACCACTGACACTCCACCACTGACACTCCACCACTGACACTCCACCACTGACACGACACGACTGACACGACACCACTGACACGACACCACTGACACGACCCCACTGACACGACATCACTGTCACGACATCACTGACACGACACCACTGACACAACACCACTGACACGACACCACTGACACGACATCACTGTCACCACATCACTGACACGACACCACTGACACGACACCACTGACACGACACCACTGACACGACATCACTGACACGAAACCACTGACACGACACCACTGACACGACACCACTGACACGACACCACTGACACGACACCACTGACACGACACCACTGACACGACACGACTGACACGACACCACTGACACGACATCACTGACACGACACCACTGACACGACACCACTGACACTCCACCACTGACACTCCACCACTGACACTCCACCACTGACACGATACCACTGACACTCCACCACTGACACTCCACCACTGACACGACACCACTGACACGACACCACTGACACGACACCACTGACACGACACCACTGACACGACACCACTGACACGATACCACTGACACGACAACACTGACACGTCACCACTGACACGACACCACTGACACGACATCACTGACACGAAACCACTGACACGACACCACTGACACGACACCACTGACACGACACCACTGACACGACACCACTGACACGACATCACTGTCACGACATCACTGACACGACACCACTGACACAACACCACTGACACGACACCACTGACACGACACCACTGACACTCCACCACTGACACTCCACCACTGACACTCCACCACTGACACGATACCACTGACACTCCACCACTGACACTCCACCACTGACACGACACCACTGACACGACACCACTGACACGACACCACTGACACGACACCACTGACACGACACCACTGACACGATACCACTGACACGACAACACTGACATGACATCACTGACACAACATCACTGACACGACACCACTGACACGAGACCACTGACACTAGATCACTGACACGACATCACTGACAAGACACCACTGACACACCACCACTGACTTGCCACCACTAACACGACATCACTGACACAACACCCACACTATGTGTATATTGGTGGTGTTGGTACGTTATCAGCAATTACCACAAACACATACACACACACACTCACACACACACACACATACACACACACATACACACATACACACATACACACACAGACACTAACACAGACACTAACACAGACACTAACACAGACGCATAACACAGGCGCATACATATGCATTGACAGTAACAATGAGCTCATATATTTGCACAAATTAAATGCTTGAGCTGTTTGATAATTCAGTATATAATGTATTGTCGATAAAATGTTTGTATAAGCGAATTTTTTTATTATTATAGCAGTTTATGTTCGCCTTTCGTATCAATATCAGGTGAATTTACTTATAAGCTATATGATTTATTGATACAATGATATCAGCGATTATATTTCCAAATATTTGTAGTCCTTGATACTATCTTGTATCAAGGACTCAATTTATAAAACAATGTAAGCTGAGGGACTCAATTTATCAAACTATGTAAGCTGCTTTATATAATAAGCTGTTTAGTGCATACACAGCTTGAATCAACAAATATATATATTTTTAATGCATATATATGATAACTGAGAGAGCCCTTCAGCATATATTATATATCCGAGAGAATTTAAATATATAGATAGAGCCTAAGCAACTGAATCACCATTGAAAGCCCTCTTTTTTGTTTACTATATGCGCCGGAAGAGGGCGCTGTCAATGACTCAAATAAAATGTTTTTGCTAAGCCATCAGTACAGCAAATAACTGACTGTTTCTTTCGCTTCGAGTGTGTCATAATTGTCCACCAGAGCGTTTTACCTCTGACATCATCAACCACACATCATCAACCACACATGTGTGGTCATGCATGCTTAAATGCACAGACATAATAACAACACTAGCGGATCCAGAGGGGGGCTCAGGGGGGCTGAAACCCTCCCCAAAATTCTTCTATCAACTCCTCATAACCAAGAGGTTCACTAAAAGAGGTTACTAAAATATTTGTCTGTAGAATTTATTGATATAAGCATTATCGCATAATGATACATGTACATGAATGATTTCCCCAAATTTCGGCCCCCCAAAAGAATATTTCAGCCCATCCCAAAATTGAACTCTGAATCCGCCACTGAATATTAACAATAATAATATTAATAATAGCCATAATAATTATAATAACAACAACAAGACAACGCCGATGTGACTGTAGGCATATATTTACATATAAATCAAATAATGTCATTGAAAACAACACGGAAATCTAGAAACGATCGTGTACGTTCAGTTGGCTAAATATGGCGACAAACATAGACACACACACATACAAACATATAAATATGCAGACACCATTTACAATGATTGTCGAAATATGAGCGAAACAGAGACAAGAAAATTGTGAAGACAATGCGAAACACCAGCTATGCAAAAACAATTAACCACAAATGCGTTGACAGACAGACAGACAGACACACACACGCGCGCGCATACGCAAAACAAAACTTCTCTGTCGAATCGCTCATTTTGTCACACAGATGCAGCAAGCTTAATAACGATGGCCTTCAATGACACATTTGGTACAGGCTACAATTGGCTAAGCTACAGTTGAATCGTCTAGAAACAAACATCTGTCATTTGGGCCATGCAGCGTCACCTGTGTGACATCCCCTCGTCGGCAGAAGCTTGGCTGGCTGGCAAATTGCCAAGCACACCTGTTCGCAACAGTCGGGGAACATCAGCAGAACGTCTTGCACTACTCTGACAGTATTTTGCCAAGTCCACGCACACACAGAGAGGGCGGTCCAAGTAGCACTCGAAAGGAAATACAAAACGCATTTTCAGTTGCGATCGAAGACGATTGCAAGATCACTCATAGGTGCATGTTGCCGACTTGCGTTGCTACGGCTTTCAAAATCGCTCATTGAAGCAACGCCTTTTTAGACACTTTGATTTGACTTGTGAGTGCTCCTCGTCAAAGCTACCGGCCGCAAATTCTACAAGTCCATCGCCCCGCTCAAAGCCAGTCAAGCACACACACAGACGTGAGTTTTTTGTCTAAACTATTTTCGAAAAAAGTGTTTGTGCTGGCGTGTCATCAACTTGCAACGTTGCACAACACACACACACACACACACACACACACACACACACACAGCAAGAGAGAAGAGAGCGAACACACACATAGTGAAGCGAGCGAGCATTCTTTCGCGAAATTGAGCTGACAGTGAAATCGAAGCAGTGTCAGTCATTCATCTGTCACGACGACGCGGTACCAAGGTGAAAGTGCAGTTGGCAGCATCTTGAGATAAGATGCACCTGAGCACTTGCTTTGCAGCTACAAAATAGTTGTGTCCTCGCACGAGCTCGCGCGTGTGTATGTCTGTGTGTCAATGTGTGTGTGTGTGTTGGAATGCGGTGTAACAACAGTGTGTAATGCAGCTCAGGTGTCTGATGAGTCGTGTTCAACGGTGTTTGGCCCTGTCTGTCACTAGGCGTCTGTCTGTTCCTGGGACGTATTGAAAGGCACAGACGAACGCATTAAAATACTAGCTGATCTGAGCTGTACATCTCTGTAGCATCTTTGAGGCATCAATGAATCAAACATCTTTGTAATTGCGATGGGGAGTAAGTCTACGAGTTGATGAGTTTTTTTGGGGAAAAGCGAGAGGCGATTTGATGATGAATGTGTGTGTGTGTGTGTGTATGTGAGTGTATGTGTGTTTGTGTCAGTAGAAAGCTGTGTTCGGCCACAATCACACTGTGTAGTTGTTGTTCTTATTGACAACAAGCAAGTATTTAGCCTTGTTTACATAGTCCAACACGCAAGTGTGTACGCAATGTTTCAGCGCAGGGGCGATCCCAGAATCAATGATTGACGGAGCTAGATTCCTACGGTAAATTCTGTCTGATATGCACTCAATAAGCAGCAGTCAAAATGAGCGATTTGTACGGGTAGACTAAGCTAAATTGTATAATTAGCATCGTATATAGCAGGCATGTTAAAACAAGATAATTTACCAGCGCGCTTTAGAACTGACCCTGTTTGTGAGTTCAAAAATGTTTTCAAGGAAAAGTTGTGTATTTCGACGAGTGAAATGATGCATTTAATTTTAGTGTGGAAATTCATAGATACGCAATCTGTATCTGCAAATGTGTATCTCTCTGTTGTCTGTAAATGTGTATGTATGAATGTGTATGCACTTGCCAGCGATGTGTTTGCTCTGTGGATTAGGTCTGGATTGCCCAGTAATTTTGGGAATAGCTAGTTTACGATGTTCTAAAATTAATATCTTAGATTTAATTTTGTTTTTTATTCTGATGGTGTCGTGTCAGTGGTGTCGTGTCAGTGCTGGTGTGTCATTGGTGTCGTGTCAGTGGTGTCGTGTCAGTGGTGTCGTGTAAGTGGTGTCGTGTCAGTGGTGTCGTGTCAGTGGTGTCTCTAGGTCATTAATTTACGAGTCACTGCATCAATTAAGACATGTTTCAGAAGCGGCCTCTTTGGCTAGGTCAATACGGGCAAACTAGTGCACGGTGGACAAGCTGAAATCGGCCGTATGGACAAGAATATCTGTTCTCAGCACATCGAAGACGATAAATGTCTCTCTTTTTTGACTGGAAAAGTAGCACGATTCCAACACATACACACACACACACGCACATACACACAAAGAGAACATCAGCCACTAAGACACAAACACACACTCTTACACAAACATATGCACATTCCCATAATTGACGAAACCTATATAGACATATAATTAGAACGCTCTAATACACACGAAGACATCATTCACTTGGTACACATGCTATATATATGCGTTTGGCGATAGACTTGTGCGTTGGCACATTTAGACGACATATTAGAGGAACTGTAGCCACGCTGGCATGTGCGCAAATTTGTCGGCTGAATTATTCGCACATTCACAGCGGAGCGATGAAGTAGGGTTGCCACCTTCATGTTCACAACAACAACGAGATCATCCGATCATTGGGAACCGCCGAGATCCGACCCTGCGGTGTTTCTGCATGTCTGTGCAGCCAAGAATCAGCGCCAGTTGGTACGAATGTATGTTGATTTGGCTTTGACTAGAATGGCTTGGCGTATCCATAGCCGAAATCTGAAACGACACATACACACACACACTTACACAAAATTGAAACTCTGCTCTGAATACAGGAAAACACGCAGTAGCATACACATTGGAAATATGAATAGAAACGTTGCTTTTGCTTCATTTATAGTGGTCCTCAAATCAATCATTGGGCACGTTGAATCTAGATTTTGGTGTTGTCTTTGTTGAGTATTTTGTTGCAAAATATATGGTTGATCTATTATCATACGCTAGCTGAAACATTTTGACAGTATATGTGATTTCTGTGTGTTTTTTCTCAAATTAATTGGTCCCAAGTGAATTCAAATTTGTTGCAGATAAATTCAATTATTATTCGATAGTTTGTCTTCAAGGGATCAATATGTTTGTTCTGTTCTTTCCATGAATGCTCCTTTGTACTCTCTCAACACTTCAAACAACCAACAAAAGATAACATTTATTCCAGTGGTTCTCAACTATTCTCAGTGCTCTCACCCTTTTAAAATCAGGAGTCAGCAATTCTCGCACACCCTGAATTATTTATGGTTATAGGGAGAAGATATGAGTGCAAGCGACGTAATATTTCTTTGCACGCTGCTTAAGAGAATAAAACAAATATTTTTACAGGGAAAAATATGAGAGACAGGTATAAGATGCGTTCTTTGATTTCTACAAGAATCATATCACCCCTTAGGAAGCAGATTGGCAGCCCCTAGAGGTGCAAACAGTCCTGATTAAGAACCGCTGTTTTATTCGTATCTGCAACAATATTTGTGTTTAAGACAACTAATTGTAAAGATCGACAATAGTTTTGCTTTTAAACGCTGATTGAAAATTTCATCGTTATTGTCAACTGTATTCATGCTGGTATTATTTATATAAGGAAATTCTATTCAAATGAAAAAATTCGCTAAATGCAAGAAAAGAAACAGTTAAGAGTTGTTTTTACGTAAAACTTAATTACTATGCTTTTAATGATATATATATATATAAATATATATATTTGAGGGTATGTAATGTGTATGCTTATATAAATTTTCATTTTAGTCTTGTAGTATGACTTTTGTCTTGCGATGCGTTTAATTGTGTGTGTGTGTGTGTGTGTGTGTGTGTGTGTGTGTGTGTGTGTGTGTGTGTGTGTGTGTGTGTGTGTTAGCATTTGTACAGAGATCATTGCCATAACATAAGACACTTGTGGAAATCTAATGCGGAACACTAATCGTATGCTTGTGAGCGTGTTTCCGTGTGTGTGTGTGTGTCCATGTGTTTGTACACATGCGAATCTGTCCTTGTTTGTTTCGTGTATGTCTGTGTGTTGTCATGTGTGTGTGTGTGTGCCAGCTCGGCGCAGCTTGACACCCAATACAATGATTAGTGCCTGTGATGTTATCTGCAGTCAAACGCCAATGCCTCGACATACTAACACACACACACGCACACACAAACAAACGCCGTGAGCACGCATCTTCATTGGCAGACGCCACCACTGGCAGGCGCCACCATTGGCCGCGCCACCACGCAGTTTGTATGTGAGGCGCGACCATTCGTCATGATGACATGGGGCAGGCTATGACCTCCCAATGACCTTCGCACAATACTGCGATCTCCAGCACAAACTGTGCGAATCCACACTCCCACTCACACATACACACACAGACACGTGCAAATATTTCTCGTACAGTTTGTAAAAGACCCAAGCACAGTGAGCGATGCCAATTGGCCAAGTGGTTTGACTAGTTAATATTCTATAGAGCAGTGGTTCTTAACCTGTGAAGAATTCCCCACTGGTGGGAAATGGAAGAGTTGACAAGTGGCAAGCTAAAGGTCGGACAGAACAGCACAACTATGTGTGTGTTTTTATCAATTAAAATTCGTCTATTTTTGTTCCTAATAACCTCTTGACATTTACTTTGATGTAACATTACTTTGATGTGAATTTATTGAATTTATCAGCGCTGTTGTGGAAAATGAAGAGATGGCTCATTAATAAGTAGGAAATCAGTGAGAAAAAAGGTTAATAACTACTGGTCTAGTATTATTTTGTCTCAGCGTATACGCAGTTGCAGTCGACGACCAGCAAGTGTGCAGGAAATGTTTGTAAGCCACTGATTGTGTCTCATTGGCTTCGAGAAATCTATCATTTATGAATACTTCCAATGATTACAACAACATTATTGGTTGTTCTCATGTGAAAATTTACCAGGCGACAGGGTTTATGTTTGATGAATTTGTTGCAGGTATATCATGAGCCATTTGGTTATATATCACTTGCTGGCATGAACTTTCACTCCAGTGCTAAAAGAAAATAATTGGTTACAATTCCGTAGGACTTATTTCTCAGAGGAATTTTACTTAATTATTTGTACAAAATACATTGAACTTTTCACAATCTACGCCAGTGGTCAGTGAACTGTGAGAAATTCCTCACTGGTGGCTGAATGGACGGCTGCCAAGTGGGGTATTAAAGGTCGGAGAGAAGAGCAAATGTGTGTTTTTATCATTCCGAAATAGTTTATTTTCGTTTCTTGTTGCTTGTTGACATTCAATTTGATGCAACAACTCCATTTACTAGATTTCTCAGTGCTGTTGTGGAAAATGAATAGTTGACTCATAAAGAAGTGGGGAATCAGTGAGAAAAAAGATTAGGGACCAGTGATCTAGGAAGATATTTGGTCAAGATCTATTATACGCTCAGAGAATAACACGATCCTCGATCAAGATCCACACCATCAGCTAATGATATTGCCATAAAACCATCATCTCTGAATACACTTGACAAATAATCAGAATCAGCCAGAAGCTTAGAAATGGACACAATGAAAATTTACTAGACTCAGAACGGAAACAGCTTGACTACATAAACCGCTCAAGTATTGCTACCTGATGAAGGGCAACTAATCATCAAATTATAATCTCTTGTTGCATATATAGGGTGGCTTATGATCGCAAGAGCGTGATTTTCAAAGGGAAAACGCACAGGCACTACAATATTCAGTCACTACGCTTGCTCTCAACGCAAATAGGTCTTCTCAGCGCGTACGTACATGTGTGTATCTAGACGTTTGACAATAGACAGGCGCACACACCGCATTCTGCTTAAAAGCACACACATACACACACACACACATACAGGCCCATACATGCACACAGACAGACAGGCAGACAAACAGGTCACTCATAGCAGCTGGTTTATGTAGCTCGCCGATGCCCACCCAGCGACTGAGACGCTCGACCAATCAGCGCCCGACTTCAACCGACGATGATTGATGATTCGCCGAAAATATGACTGAGACGACAACGTCAAACCGGCAACGGCCTTCGACCGCACACACACACACACACACACACGCGCGCGCGGCGAACGCTCGCACATGCAGACGCGCATACAAACACGGCAAGATGGCCGCCAGTTCGCATTGTGAAAGACACGAAACAGTTGTGTGATGAAGGGAATGTGCTCGTGTGTATGTGTGTGTGTGTGTGTATATATATGTGTATATATGTGTGTGTACATAGGAAATGGTATTTGTATGGGGTATATGTGCAAATGTGTGCTAATATTATGGTGAAAAAATATTTATCATTTTTAGTTTAGATAATTTATTACGCAGCAGACAACTTCATTGTTCATTGCTCTATAAATCTGCACATGAAAACATGCATAGATAATAGCAAATAGGTTAAGAAATAGATAAGCTATAAATATGCCAATATACCTCAAATACTGTTGAATTTTTACAGTTTTTCTGGATTTGGAAATTTTTCCCAAAATGATATATATTTAAGCTACAAATAAATAACATGAGAATAGCCTTCACAATGAAAATATTTTAAAATTTAGTTTTTTCTATAAAAATGCATATTAAGTTCATATTTTATTTAAATTTGATTTGTGTAAAGTGATATATTTCATGTGACAACGTTTAACGCATATCTTTAGGAATATCTGGAAATTATAATGAAATTATACCAGTTATTAGTGCAGATGAATTGTGTATAATGAATTTAGTAAAATTATACGTTCTAACAATTTTACAAGTTGTTAAATTAGCACGGGTGCGGATATTTTACGCTTATTCCATGCGCCATTACGTCGCTCGCTAACGTTGACTGATGACAAATTATTAGACATTATTTAAATGTTAACAAAACTATATTCCTTTTCTTAAATATTGATTGTTAATTTCTGTTGATCACAAATCAAAGCTGACATTTTTTGAAAATTCATAGAAGAGAGGAATTATGGTATTATTAGGACTGTCAAAAAGTAACCTAAAAATCAGAAAAAGTAAATTTATTTTCGAGAAAAAATAACCTAAAAAGTAACCTAATAAGAAACCTAAAAAAATGACCTAAAAATAAAGATTGTCACATTTGTATCGCTTTATCACATGTTTATCACGCCTTTGTTGATTAGTGCGCTATATCAAATACACGGTTTGATTGTTGTTTGTTTGTGAACCTAAAAAGTAACCTAACAACCTATAAAAAAGTAACCTAAAAATATCCTAACCTTCGTAAAAATAACCTCCTTCAAAAAAGGGCAATTTCTGTTTGCAGTTCTGAAGGAAGAAAATACACCAGTCCTTCTTTTCTATCCTCTTTCCGAGCTGGTACTATTTCTCCACCCTCTCTCCGATCTGATACCATTTTTACAACAAAACCACCAAAAGTGACTCAATCTTATTTGACTAAAATTGTAAAAAAGAGCATAACCATAAGACTGTAATTTAAAGTGGAAAGCTGATACAAAGGTGAGATACACTAATGTTCTTTATATTGTTTCAATGGAACTTTTTTTCAAATAGCACGTACTACAGCTTGTATATTAGTGTGATCGTAAACACTGCATGTGTGAATGCCCCCGTCTTCCCATATGTAGCACCCTGTGCTCACAGTCTTTATAAATGTCAAACGTGGAAAAATGGCGCTATCTCACGCTCTGAAAATCACGTGCTAATTCCTGTTCAAGTAAATGCGTACTGTCAAGTGCTACAGTGCAGTATCCTGTATAGAGAGCTCACACATCGTACTATACCACGCTCAAAACATCTCACGACACCCTACGGTTCGTGGACATTTCCTAAAATGGAATGACGCTATCCTGCGTACCCAAAACCGTATAAATATCGAGTAGCACAGATATTAAGGTGAATATCAATTGCTAAATCCTAACAGCAGAAATGTTGACATTTATTGATCTTCAGACCTAATATTCCATCTCTTTTCCAATTTGATTCTCATATATACCGTTTTTGTGCCTCTTATCTGCAAAAAGTCACCAAACTTCGTGTTAAGTTTGCCTAATAACAAGAAAAATAACAAAAGGTAACCTGACGAAAAAAATAACCTAAAAGCAAAAAAGAAACCTAACGATGAAAAAGTAACTTTTGGTAACCTAATAACTTTTTTAATAATAATCGTGCACAACTTTTTCATGCAGTTTTAGATAGCTTATGAAAAGGTGACATTTATGTGAAAAAGTAACATTATTAACTTTTTGCAGTCCTATTTATTATACATATTTATGATAAAACACAATTGAAGATATCCATGACAGGTGGTATTTTATACCAAAACTATCTAAAATGCTTCCTTCAATGTATATTCCTATCCCAAGCGATGACATTATTATGACATATTATCCGTTGTTCTTGGCCATGTACATAAAATTTACTGCAAAGTAATCATAGCAAATTATTCACTCAAAATTGTACCTGTAAATTGGTGTTCTTATTACAATAACAGTTGTTTTTGATAATCTCCTAACACAGGCAATTACATCTTACCGTATCATAATATTCTCTACACAATTCAGCTGCATTTGGTCCCACAACGATTGACCCAATTCTAAATCACCATGTAAGCTACCTCGAGCAACATTCTGCAAGTGAACTAGTACAAATGGCATTGCAACTGCACATACACACACACACACACATATATATATATACATACAGAAACACACACACGCGCATACACGCGGTCTGAGCAGAACTAAACTGTGCAATGACCGCATTCAAGACGACGACAATGCAATATTGCAATTCGGCGAAGGGAAATATTTATGCAGCGGCATTGCAGTCGGTCGTGTATGCAAGCGATGCACGCGGAAAATGCATCATAAATGACATGCACACAGGCATACATGAAGTGAGCAATGCTGGCGTGTATTGAGCCAAGCTTTGCATGCTGCAGACATCAAGTGGCTTGCCGACTAGAGTGTGTGAAACCGAAATACCAACAACTCTCACAGACACACACACACACACACGCATACACACACATGGACAGACAGACAGACGTACACATACATATGCAAATATGTAAACAAATTTGCTCTCCGAAGCGTCATATAAATGAAGATGATTGTTAATGGACGTTGTAATCTACAGCTAATTCACATGTCAACGTACCAGTAGGAATCAGTTAACATTGATGATTCGGTTTAGAAGCAATTAGAAGTACTTTCGAAGCTTTCGTGAATTGTGAATCGAACGTTTAGAGAAGTACTTATGTAGTGCTCCTGAGACTGCATCGAGCCTACCAAATGACTTTTAAAAAATAGCCCAAAAATAATATAAACCAAGTAATATCTGTATTAAATATACGACGTACTAGCTCCAAAATAATGCTAAAATACAATGTGCTTATATGTGTATTCTCGCTTCATATTCAAGCGTATAAATATACGAGTTTGGAATTGACTCAAACATATACCACCCTAATCAGACTTGAATAATATATTGACCAGTTATGTCGAATATCTCATAAATATGCCCACAGATGAAAAACAATGATATAAAAGAATTGGCTTCATTTATGTTGCATTTAACAAACTAATATGTATTGTTTAAACATTACGCTGATTCAGTGAGTAACTTCTTTGTGTGTGTGTGTCTGTGTGTGTGTGTGTGTGTGTGTGTGTGTGTGTGTGTGTGTGTGTGGATGTTTAAAAGAGGTATAGTGGAACCTTGGAATACGAGTAACTTAGTATACGACCAATTTAGAATACGATCATTTCAACTTGTAAGAAATTGACTTATAGAGTACGAGCGATTTATTAGAATACCAGCAAATTTGAGTTCATCCGCATGGAAAAAATGGACACCCTTCCTTCTAGTGAAATTAAGGCCTTGAAAAATTGGGAGGAATTACAGAATATTATTTAAAATCATCACCCAAATAAAGAAATGTCCGGCCGGGCAATTAACTTGTTTAATAAGAATGCACTATCACATTTTAGAGACATGCTAAAACGAAGTGAAAAGCAAGCATCGTTAAACAGATTCTTGATACAGATACCCAAAAGATAGCAGAGTGATTCTGAACCACAACCTGGTTCCAGTGAAGTGAAATTCAGAAAATAAACAGAGTTGAGAGTTCCTCTGATTCAGAGGACTCTCTCCCCACAGTAACCCCACTCCTTCCCGCCTCCTCATCAAGCTAGTCTCAAATTTATCAACATTAAGACAAGTAAATGTAGATACAGTTGCATTGTTTGTGTAATTGAGAAAATATTCGTTTTTCAATATGTTTATACGTGTATAGGTTTTTTTAAATGTTTTTGGGGCCTAGAACCAATTGAATGGAACAGCTTTAACTTCAATATGAAAATTTGTTTTAGAATACGAGTAATTTGATTTACGAGCTCGGTCCTGGAACGAATTAAACTCATATTCCAGTGTACCAGAGTTTTTTCAGTGTCCCTACAGAGTAACACATCAATTAACAGGCGGGTAAAATGAATGATAAAATAATGTTGATTGAAAGAACTTACTATCTTGGAATCCAGCTCCCCAGAATCCTGCAAAAACACAACCAAAACATAAATGAGAGTTTAGTAGTGAAAGCGTTGACTAATAAATATTTTAACGATTAAATATGGTTGAATTTCTAGTTTACAGGCGCTTCAAAAGAAAAGTTCCAGTATTTAATACACAATTATTGAGTAGAGAAAAAATGATTTTGCCAATATTTGTTGTCAAACCGTTTGTTTTTGCAGCTATCTTCAAATAATCACCAAGTTATTATGACTTGATTTTTGAAATTTGAAGAGGAAACATGAACAAATTTGCGTTCATTTGTTAAATATGTGTTTTCATTGCATTAGAGCATAAGCTGGAACCGGGCTTCTTAACTGGGGATGCTCGAACTCCTAAGGGATATTGAGCCTGGTTCCTAAGAAATGCAGGGATTCCTGTGAAAACTTAAGGGAATATATTGTTGCCTATGTTTCATATTCTTCCTGGAAAAAATCTTATTGAAACGTGAAAAAATCTTGATATATATGAATGAATACTAAATCAAAAAGTTATATTAAGCCGTTGAATTATATTTTACTTTTTTCATATATCTGTCAAGAATTCAGGTGTGCCAAAGCTCACTTCTAACTTATAAACGGTGCCAACACTTAAGAAGTCTGACAACCACTGGCTAGAAGAAAACAGTGCACTGTTGAACTAACCTGTGAAGAATTGTTCCGACATGCCTGGGTGAAAAGCGGCCGGGTGATGGGGGTGAGTCATCCCCATCCCTGCCAGGTGGGGTGGCATCTGTGAGAGGGTGCCCATGTTGGCCATTTTGTGCTCCTTCTTCCACTTCATGCGCCGGTTTTGGAACCAAATCTTGATCTGACGCTCGGTGAGGCAGAGCGCATGCGCAATCTCGATGCGTCGTCGTCGCGTGAGGTAGCGGTTGAAGTGGAACTCCTTCTCCAGCTCGAGTGTCTGGTAGCGCGTGTATGACGTTCTTTGTCGCTTCGTCTCCCCGTTGGCGTTCACCTGACCTGAACACACACAAACATACACGAGCAGTGCTCAAGTTAATTGCTAAATGTCAAAATTAAATAATTGCACATGTAGACAGTGAATGTTCAACTGAGTTTGCTAGCTGGATTTCTCAGCACTGTTGATGAAAATTGAGTGTTGGATGATTGAGAAGTGGAAAATTAGAGCAAAAATAAGGTTACGAACCACTGGACTAAACTTTTCCGTTTTTCCTCTCCGTTTACGGTGCGAAATTGTTGAAAACTTTGTCCAGAACCCACCGCTCAGCATTGCACACGAATCAATGCTGAATTTGCATACGAAAAAGACCGCAAGTTTTCCATTTTGCATCGATTCACAAGAACCACCATTCAGATCATGGGTCTCAAACACACAACTCGCCAATATAATTAAAAACCCAAGATAGAACATAATTAATTATAATTACATTGCTCTCAAGGATATATTTTCATTATATTTACACCTGATTAGGCAGAAAACAGAATAGATAATAGATAATTCGATGTATTATTCTAGGAAAAATGATCAATTTATTATTTGGTGATTGATATAAACATTCATTCTATACTAGCCTGTGTAATATATGACTAGTTTCGTTTGCTAGATAGTTGATAATGTTTTATCAACTGATATATGAATAAGCTGGATAATATCAAGCTGAGAATCACTGCGGCATTTTTTTTTTTTAAATTAGTATATACCATTTCAACATCAAAATGATACCAGGCTGTTTATCGCTTATACTAAGCGAATTTTTTCTGAAATTATTCTCATGATATTTGTTAACACTAGAAGGAACGGAGCCGTCAATTTACGGCTATTGAAATTTCAGTCTCAAATAACTTTTCACTGGTTAGACTTACATATTTGTATTTTCCTGACTTTTATTTCTTTGGTAAGACATATTGACACAATATTAGTTGTCTAGCATTAATAGTTTTTTCTATAGGAACAAAACTACCTAGAAGGACAAGAGCCGTCAATTGACGGCTGTCATTTGGGATAACTTTTTTGGCAATATATTTCCCAAAATTATTCATCAGTATATATATTCGAATAATTTCAACAATACTAAATCTAATGGTGTTAAATATATAATTTGGCAAATTTGTCTCAGTTTACATTGTCAGAAGACGTTTATAGCAATTTAACAAACACCATTCAATAGATTAATTTAACATCTTTGTAATAATATATCATTTGTTGCAATTTGATTCATATTAAGATCACAAAAATACAACTTCCTAGAAAAATGTGTACATTCAACTGACGGCTGCCACGTTTTTCACATTTTCGACTCTGTACAATGCATGAAACATTTCACTGTATTATACCTATAATACATGATACACGTACATTCTCAACACCAATAATCCAATAAACTAGGACTAAATTACACAATTATTAAAAATAACAGAATGGGCATTGAGGTTTAGCATGCGTTCGGGCATCTCAATAATTTGACTGATCAGATTCATGAAATGGTGCATCTTGGAAGCGAAAGAGCGCTTACTCGTCTTCTACCTCATCCACTTGTTTCGTTCTCCGCATTATTGCACAAAGTCAGTGCTATTATATTGCGCAAGATTAGCGACAATACTCCAAGCTAGAGCACCTCAAAATTTTACAATTTCACTATGATACCAAGCCCACAAACCAATATACAATACTGAAGTACGTCCGGTACAGCCTGAACATACCCTAAACAATTCCAAGAGCACCAAGTTGCAGGTGATTTTCTTGCATACACACCTCTATTATGAATGGGTATATTCGCGAGGTATACCCTTATTGACTAAACCAATTCACTAAATATGTACTGTTATATACTCTAGCGGTCAAACCGCCAATTGACGACTGCGGTTCTTCCAGGTATATAATGTTATTTTGCCATAAAGTAGTGAGGAAATTACAAAATAATAATATTATTTAATAGAACACAGGAAGATATTTCTAATGGTTTTGTTGATTTGTTATAAATAGTATTTAACGCGACCTAATAATTAAAATGCACAAACATTTTCATTTTTGGTCAATGTGGATTTTTGAAATTAACCTCATGGCACACAAAATACTTTTTATCTCAATTTAATTAACACTATTGGATTTAACGCTGTCTAAACCATAAGATACAGTATATTTACAACCAATTCTTAGAAAACAATTGTCTATAAAGCGGTCTTAATTGACAGCCGTTAATTGACGGCTCCGATCCTTCTAGGAAATTCAATTTTCTAGTTCTTCTAGTGTTAAGCACAACACAGTATCATACAAACATAAATAATGAGTAACGTGCTAAACAATCATATTTTATAAACATGGTACAAAAGCAACAATAAAATTGATTATATACTTATTTGAATTCAAAATTGTCTAGATCCGACCCGCGTGTCATTTCTATTTCATAAAAATTAGCCATCTATCCATTCGAGTTTCATATCATTGATCTAGACTGAGTACGGACTGATAA
>OU696590.1:662500-687500 GCA_916048095.2 Sacculina carcini
ACACACACACACACACACACACACACACACACACACACACACACACACACACACACACACACACACACACACACACACACACACACACACACATACATATACGTGTGCGTAAAGACTAGTGCACTCTCAACACAGAGAGCAAGAGAGAGAGGGAGAGCGAGAGAGAACATGATGAAGAAAGAGAGGACCAGGTGACAGGCGGACGCATGAGCAAGATGCGTTGATACAGGTACATCTAGTTGACACCCACGAGACTGTCAATCTTGTGTGAGTGTTTCACTATGCCCTGGCTTGGCTCGTTAGAAATAGGAGTAACGCAGACACACACACACACTGACACACACACACACACTGACACACACACACACATACACACACACACACACACACACTGACACATTAAGTGAATAGCAAGCTGGTTTGTCATATTGGTATACATTTATTAATTTATATCAGGGACGTAGATTTGTTTCGAGGCTCAGGGGCATGAGAGCCATCATGCATTAGTGTTCAAAGTTGACTCAGTTGGTCAATTACATGAGACCCTCAAACCACTTTCGGCCTATTCAATTACAACACATATACCTCAATGAAAAAGATATTGCGTAAAGTATAATGTTTACATATATATAATTCTTAACATTTCTTCGTGTAATGATATTTTTTGTCTTGCTGATATTGGTCAATATATACCCAATGAACTGAACTCAGCATATTTCTCGGGGGTATAATTGCATATTCGTACTCCCGGCCAATTTGTCGGGGGTACATATACCCTTCATATGCCCCAGGATCTACGCCCATGATTTATATGCAGACAGCAAAATATTTGAGTCAGATGTTCAAATGGAACGCTAGCATATAATTACAGTATTATGAGCTATATAAAACACATTTCATTGCAAATATGGTTAAATATGACATATATATGCTATTATATGCCATAACATTACGTTTGAAATAGTAGTTTTCACTTCACACTAATTAAATACTGAAGGCATTCTAGGATATGCAGAATTTTAACAAGGCTTCACTGGTTGGTTTATGTAAGATATTTGCCAGAGGGGTATAAGCAATGAACTAATGTGTAATTAAATGCATCTATATTTTCTATATATCTGAAAGTTGTCATCTTGCCATACGTTGCCATGTATTATTGTCTTCTCAAAACGTTTCTGCATCGACGCTTTATAAATACATTTTAATATGTTAATAATTGCTACTATTTGAAACTATTTCTATATATTTGAATTCATCTGTAATCTTTGTTTTATATTAATCAAAAATAAATTAGGAAAGGATGCACTGGAAAGCTATTCATTGTTTGGTTTCAATCCCACACGCCTTGATCATCAAGAGACACACAAAGAACAAGAAAAAACTTGAAAAAACATACGCATAGGAAATCAAACACGATCCTATAAGAAAACACGGCTAAAGGAAAAAAACATTGTGTTGAGGTGTACCATTGAATTAAGAGTTACCTTAATTAATCGAACACAAACACACACATGTTTTAGCAGATATCACAACGAACTTACTTGGAAAACATTGACGTCATATCAAAGTACACCACAGAATACTTGAATGCTAAATCATCTAGCCTAGCTGCTTTCTCACACACACACCTTGCTAACTTTGTGTGAAAATAGAGCAGATCTGTATTACATGCTCAAATTCGCGTACACACACTATGATATGACAACGTGTGCATATGTGTACGTATGTGTCAGTGTATGTGTGTGTGTGTGTGTGTGTGTGTGTGTCGGTGTGTGGTCGAGCGGTGTATATGACAGTTGGTACTATTGGCGTGAGTTATTGGTCGTTGGTGGTCGTTTTTACTGCGAATCAATTAGCGCTCGTTAGAATGCACGCGACACACACACACACACCCACACACATACACACACACATACACACGGGCACGACTGTGTTGTCGTCAGTTAATTTACGACCGGTGACCTGAGCGGTCAACGCAGCAGCCAACCCTACCACCGCTGACACGCCACCACAAATAGTGTGTGTAGGTCCCTTAGCAGCCCGCCACCAAAACGCTGTGTCGAGTGGAGTGGAGTGTGGAGCATCAGCAGTTCGAATGTGCAGTTTGCACGTGTAGTGTTGTGCTACCTGTCACTGGCGAGCGTGTGGGTGCATTATCACCTGCGGTGTGGGCGATTTACGAGCCGGCTAATGCGATTGCTGTAGCGCGCAGGTGCTGTCATCAACGCTGTATAATTGCCAACGTGAGAACGGTGTGAATGATAGATGCGGTCGCGCCGAGCTAGTTCCAGCAGCAACAACTGCGACAGAACACTAGAACCAGGGCAGTTGGAGGTCCGAGGAGAAGCGGAATGATGGTGGATTTCTCATAAGGGAAGGATAGAAGGCGCGATGCGTTGGCAAGCTGGAAGGCTAATTGCTTCGCGTGTTGCACCTCACCCAAAACAGTGACTCTTAACCGTTTTCGGTGTTCGCACCCAGCCTGGATTCTCGAATTTTTGTGTGCAAACTTATCACCATTAGAAAATAAACATCAGGAAAATACAGTAATACAAATAATGCATATTTATATATATAATAATGCAGATTATCTCCTGGCGCACTTAACGTTTAAGAGAATTAAACGAAGAGACTTCAAGGAAAAATATAAAACAGACGAAAAAAGATGCATAATTGTATAATTATTCACAGGAATTGCTGCACATCTTAGCAACCAGATATAGAAAGTTGCCCTTTTTCATTCGCCTCTTACGACAAGCTGCGGTACGGTGTAGTAAAAGCGGCACATACTAGCGTGCTTTTTAGCTACGATGCAGCCATAATTAACCTGAATACCCACACATTCAATGCACGAATAACACACCGAAGAAAAGCAAGTAAAATGAGATCAAAGCTCTTGATTCTGTCATATCCCATAAGGATGGTATGAAATCAATATATCCTGTATAATGCCTGGCTAACTGGAAAAATTCCAGCCTCAAATATGTCAAATTTCTACTGTGGATTACAGTTCTCATTGCGATGGCTCTGAAACATTTGCAATTGCAATTGAACACTTGCAATTGCAAATCTCGTATTTCGACGCGGTCTCTTCATTAATGTCATGTATATAAACATACGCCGAGTAAACACATCCAACACACACACAAGCACACACACACACACACACACATACATACAAGCACACAGCGTGCAAATGTAATCACTGTTGCTTTCAAACCTCGCCGCCTAACTGTTTGCAGGCCGGCTGACATTTCATGGCAGATGACCGCCTACTCATCTATGCATTGCAATCAACATGTTGACACCATTTAGCTTGCGGACAGAAGCCGTCCATGAGTTTGTATGCGTGTCTGCTTGTTTGCAACGTTCGCTGTCGTCGCTGCGTTTGAGTGCACTCGTGTGTGTGTGTGTGTGTATGTGTGTGTGTGTGTTTGTGTGTGTGTGTGTGTGTGTGTGTGTGTGTGTGTGTGTGTGTGTGTGGGGAGTAGGTTTGTTTGTGTCGGTCAAAGTTGATCCAGTTCGCAAACGACAGCGGTGCCTTTGCCTTCTGGTCTTGTATACAGTCCTGAATACTTGTGTATGCTATGTGTAAATGACGCCTCATCTATCGTTTATGTATGCTTGTGTATGTGTGTGTATGTGTGTGTGTGTGCATGTGTGTTTGTAATCTGCAGATATCACTCATACATCCACGCTCATACACACACACACACACACACACACACACATACGCACACTGGGTTAAAGAGTATGTTGATATGTTGCACAGTTTGTATACAAGCATAAATGGGCAACTACGCACGTGCTATTGGCATGGGAATGTTGCAAGCTTTTGTCGACGGCTAAAATGCGTGCATCTGAATATGTGCATTATGTATTTGTCAAACTCAACATAACGCAAGCGTTCACACACGAAATTCAACAAGGAGGATTCAGGATTTTAGGATGGCGAGGCATAAGAAGCCTGTAAGCCTATACAACATAGACCAGTGGTTCTCAACCTTTTCTCTCTGATTCGCCACTTCTTAATGAGCCATCTCTTCATTTTACACAACAGCGCTGATACATTCAATAAATTTGGTTGTTACATCAAAGTAAATGTCAAGAGGTCATTAGAAACAAAAATAGACGAATTTGAATGTATTAATTCACACATTTGTCCTGTAAATTGAATTGTGCAATTGAAAGCGTAAATTTGTCAACGTGCCTGGAATTTACGACAATGCTCTATTGTATATTGCTGGAAAGACGAAATTTCAATGCATTGAGCATTCTCCCGAAAATTGAACATATTTCCAATCGGAGTATATTTATATCATATTAGCACAACATAATTGTATAATTTGATCATTTTACGCTGGCTGTTGAATTTGTTGACAAAGTTCAAATTAATCTTGTAGCGTTATAGTAATTTGGCGCATAAATGTTCACGTCCCATTGTGGTCTGAATTCTTATTGAATCAATTGAAATAGATGAGTCCCAACTGGCAATGCACACACTGGCACACACACACACACACACACACACACACACGTGTACACATGCTGCATCAGTTGACCTGACGTCGTTCACTACACCGGTCATGCAACTGACACGCTCGAGCTGTTACAGCGAACAACCAAACTGAACTTTGTTGATATGCAATCTGCAATCTAGCCAGGTGCTGCATTGTCTGAAGGATTAGTTTCTGTAGCAATATGTGGTGGATTAAGTGGGTTGTGACTTAAAAACAAATGCCACACGTACAATAATTATGAGTGATATTTATCGATTAATTTGGGAATCGCCCAATTTTGCTTGATCAACTGCCCAAGTGTTTTCAGATTAATATATTCAAAGAGAGTATAGGGTGGGTAGAAGCTTGGTGAATTTTGAATAACATGAGTTCAAATTGGCTTGACATTTTTGGTACATTATTTCTTCTCGTTTCATTTTCATCAAATGGAAGATAAAGTGCGTTATACGCTTATACACTCCAATTTGAAAAAACTTATTCGAGAAGATGGTAGCAAGATTATTGATTAAAATAGGTGATTTTTAGTAAAACTGAGCACACACTTAGCAGCTTCAAGCAATAACAAGCTCGCATTTTACACGAGAAAATCCATTTCAATCTAAATCCATTCACAATTGCAAATAATTGTCATTTATAAACAGGGTTTATCAAGCAGTATGCCCCAACAAAGTTTCTACGCGATATCTAGCTGCATTGCATGCTTTATATAAGGGGCCGAATAAACGAAGACCATATTTGTGTGTTTGCAAACAGTCGAATGTGCATTCACGTATTGCCTATTGTGAGTAATTTGCATACGCACATAACAAACAGATAACTGGCGCTTATGATAAATGACCAATGTTCATGCACCATGCCAACTGCATGACATGTTCTACATGACATCGGCATGCAAGCTTTCAAGCGTCGACAACTAACAACATACACACAAACACACAAACATACATACATACACATCCAGACATTCTTTTGCTCAAATATGGAGTTGTGCTCAATCCAAGAGTACTTCTATGTCATACGACTTATATAAGGACCTGTATAATGAGCCAATGAGTTCTGGAGGAAATGCTCAGGAAATCGTAGTTTTCATTCTTCATTCCTTCAGGTCTAACAGCTCAATGAGAGGAGTTAAGTGTTGTAGAATTTGTGAGCACAACGCTACGAATATATACATAGCATATTTTCAGAATGCAATTCAGTATTTATTGAATGTGTACAATTTGTTTTCAGATGTTGTATGCGGCATTAAATACATTCAACACGCTGTCGTATGACATTAATGGTTTCTAGAAGTTTGTAGCATAATTCGGCTCTAAACTGCTCCATCAACATAATTAGGCAAATTGTTCCCAGCTCCTTGTCAAAGATAGCGCTGATTGAATGCCAGAAGATTATTGAATCTGACTGCGAATACATTTACTCCAAGTTATAATTTAGTTTTGTAATATACTCCACACAATATTTGCTATATAATTGAAATCATTACAGTAAATCTATTTTACATTTATCGCGTTTATTTTACATACATTTAACAATTGTTCAGATGTCCGACCTAACATGCATCCCACGAAGCTCAGATATTTACAATTATACAGGAGCATTGGAATTATGCATGTTTTCTGCCAATTTCTACGGGTCTTATAGTTTTGCAACTAATACATACAAAGGCACGAAATTACCTTGGTATTTGACATTCGCAATTTATTTTTCGTGATTCGTTCTATATGCTAATATACATATGTTGAGCTGCTCATTATAAATGCCCGCGACTGAGCGACTGAAAAAATGGTGATTTGCTCTGAACAAGTTGACCTTAAAGACCTAAAACAACATCGATGATAAAGAATCCATGTCATCTTGTAGCTAGGACTTTCAGCTCACTTAATCCGTCCACTGTGATTAGATCATAATCCTATTAGCGCTACGTATAGCCTCGAAAACTGGTTGAAGCCTGGTGTATCGTACAAGAGCAAGGTACAAGCGTGGCCCACACTGCAATCTAAGCCGCCAAAGCCAATGACACCCATTGCGCAGTCACATATTGGCGTGCAATGATTTAGTGCGAGAATGCTCCAGTTTCTGTTTGCTATCAAAACATTGAGGTGCCTCTGGCTGCAAGATGTATCTGACAAGATTGTGAAGCAGCTTCGTGTGCATGAAATGCTACCACGCCCTCACTGACGCCATTTGATGTGGAGATATTTCCCCCAGACTCTAGACAATCGAAGATGGCTTTGATTGGGATTTGGACTCACAAGATTTACACGCTAATACTAAGAATGAAACTGTGACAAGAATTGAGTTGAATAAAACAATGAAACATAGAAAATTCAGTAAATACCACGGGAATATTGGCAAAGCACAATGCAAATTGACAATGGAAAAATGAAGCAAAGCAACGCAACAGCGTATAACAGCGACAAAAACTAACAAGCAGAGCCGTTGCAAGGTCTTATGCCCCCCCGAAGACAATAATTGGGGCCCCCATTAAAAATAAGGCACTATTATAATTGAGGTTCGACTTTGGTTGAATGCAGTTACAAACACTTTTTCGGTCGCCTGGGGAATTACGGTACTTTTATGTGCTACTTTACGATAAATTTCAGCATCATGCGTGAGACAACAGGGCCCTTAAACACTCGGGCCCCTCAACACTCGGGGCCCTCAACACTCGGAGCCCCTCAACACTCGGGGCCCCCTGGCCGGGAGGTTCGGGGGCCGTTGCTACGGCTCTGAAAACATGGATGATCTAAGTCACCATGTCCATGATCTATCTTACATTACTGGTCTAGACAGTTGAAAAAGACCGCCGCATCATCGTTAACAATCAAGTATTTGCCATGATATGGCTCATCATTCAAGCAGAACGATAAGGTGATGCTGTTAGAGCTATAATCTTGTTTAAAATGTCATATTGCTCGCTTGTGGCTGGTTACACAGATGTGATTGCGTCTGTAACAATGTGAATAGAGTATAATTACTAACCTCTATATGCATTATATTTATTTGCGCACATGTATATATGTGTGTGTGTATGTGTGTGTGTGTGTGTGTTTGTGTTTGTGTGCATGTGTTTGTGTGCATGTGTTTGTGTGTGCGTCTGTATGTCTGCACCAATGTCTGTTTGTATGTGTGTGTGTGTGTGTGTTTGTGTGTGTGTGTGTGTTCATGAATGTGTGCGCGTGTGTTATTGCGGTTGTTAGTGCGGCTCAGTCAAAGCACCATTCAACTCAAGATCTGATGCCAAAGAATGCTGCCTACACGTGTGTGTGTGTGTACATTTTATCTGCCACGCACACACACACACACACACACACACATACGTACCCACATTGGTGCAGACACACACACGCGCGTGTATAGTGACAGTGCGATATTGTGCACAGTTAGCACGGGCTTGGTGCAGGTTTCATAGCTGAAGTGTCCTATAGTCTGTTGCATGTAGATTTCAACTAAATTATGTGTTTCAGTGATGATACACAAGATAAGACAAGATGCTCTATTGTCACAGTCAAGTGTGATGCCAAGTTTGTCTGATTTTACTTTAATCTTGTCGGATTTTACCACAGCTCTACAACACAAAAAACAAGTCTAAAAATATGACAACTATTTCACTTTTCCTAGGTCATATGCAAGCCGCTTGCAAAGCGTTTGACAGTACCTGAGCCGGGGTCGAATTGTACATTCGTCAAATACACATACACACACAAGCACACACACACACACACACACACATATACACACACACATACACAAAGCTAACCAGGGAGCATTTGGCTACATGCCTGAACGCTTGTGTGTATGTGTTTGTATGTGTGTATGTGTTTGTGCGGGTGTGCGTCTGAGTGAGTATATATATATGTGCCTACGAGCCTTTTTATATGCGTATATGTGTGCATACATAAGTGTGTGTATTTGTGTGCAAGTGTGTGTGTATGTACGTACGTATAGGTGTGTCTCTATGTGTTGGTGTGTACATGTGTGTGTAGGTATGGGTGAATATGTGTGTGTGTGTGTGTGTGTGTGCTGGTGTGTGTGTGTGCTGGTGTATGTGTGGATGAGCAAATAGATTCAAGGTAGTGTTCAAGTGTTCACCGTACAAGAGCTACCAAACACACACAAACGTATTCAACACTACTCACTTCTAGCTAAGACATACACTGCAGATAACGAGATTTTGTCGCAAGAAGTTGTATTTATGTAATCCAAGAATCCATTTCTTGTCCGTCAGCAGTATTATTCTCTCCTACTGCAGGGGTTAAAATATAGCTGCTTATTTCAAATGCTATCGTTCCATCATACGTACGGAGTGCATTGTTGAATACGTGTACGCCAATGTTTGGTTTAGTCAATGCACAACTGGAAAACGATTCCGGCAAAAGATAGAGAAGAACTGAAACATTCCACGTGTATTTGTGTGTGTGTGTGTGTGTGTGTGTGTCAGCGTGTATGTTGATGTGATTGGCCGCATGGTGTGTGGTCCCAAGTATCACCGCTAATTGTCTGGGTCTCTTTGTCGTCTCCATCTGACAATGTGCGGCCTCCTTGATTCAACACCACCACCGACACTCCTCCACTGACACGACATCACTGACACTCCACCACTGACATTTCATCACTGACACTCCACCACTGACATTCAATCACTGACACTCCACCACTGACACTCCACCACTGACACTACACCACTGACACGACATCACTGACACTCCACCACTGACACTACACCACTGACATTCCATCACTGACACTCCACCACTGACACGACATCACTGACACAACACCCCTGACACTACACCACTGACACTACACCACTGACATTCCATCACTGACACACCACCACTGACACTCTACCACTGACACGACACCACTGACACGACACCACTGATACGACATCACTGACACTCCACCACTGACATTCCATCACTGACACTCCACCACTGACACTCCACCACTGGCACTACAATACTGACACTCCACCACTGACACGACATCACTGACACTCCACCACTGACATTCCATCACTGATACTCCACCACTGACACGACATCACTGACACAACACCCCTGACACTACACCACTGACACTACACCACTGACATTCCATCACTGACACACCACCACTGACACTCTACCACTGACACGACACCACTGACACGACACCACTGATACGACACCACTGACACGCCACCACTGACACGACACCACTGACACGACACCACTGACACAACACCACTGATGTACCACATATATATGTATATACATACATGTGTGTGTGTGTGTCAGTGTGTGAGGACTTGTATGACCAGTTGAGGCTGCACGTGTGTGCCAAGCTACGCCATAAAACAGCCATCAAGTAATGCCGCATCCGGCGGCGGGTCTTTGCTCGGGCAAGGGCGCACTCAGAACCAGAGTCACAGTGGAAATTCTCAGCACAAGGGCGATGCTAGGAAATCTTGATCTCAATTTCAAATGAGCTTTGTGCTACTGACTTTTTCTCTTCCAGATAAGTTGAGAATTTTATCCAAAATGGGCCAAATTTAATTCACACGTTCATGAGCTGCTTTGCTGGGATAGGATGCAAGTACATCAAGTTAAAAAGCCTCCGCTTCCAGCCATCCCACCGAAAGGAAGTGATAATTTAATTCCTCATCGCATGACACTCTGTGTACGAGTGACTGCCACCTCAGAACCGAGCCTCTCTACGCTGTGACACCAGGGGCAGAGAAGATATCATAAAGAGGTATCTCCCTAGAATACATGACTGACAACTTTGAATGACTCATTCAATGACTCGACAGAAGGTAATGATTATAAAGAAATGAGTTGAAATTTGCGCATAATTCCGAAAATGCATGCCAAAACACAGGTTCGCGAGTTGGGCGCCGGTTTATCGGTTAGGGACTACGGTGTGACAAATCGTCTGGTTTTGCTCGGCAATTTGCGAGTCAAGCTATAGACTGCGGACAATGATTGCAGAAATCGACGTCTCAAGTACTCCCGCATACGCAGTTGAAACTTCAAGCATAGTGAAGCTTAGTAGTTCTTAACTTATTTTCTCTCTGATTTCCTATTTCTTAATGAGCCAACTCTGCATTTTACACAACAGTTCTGATAAATCTGATGACATAACTTGGCCACATTTGGTGTATCGAGTTGTGTTTCATTCTGCATACGTCATTTACTGGCGCACATATCTCATCTTGACAATTTGCATGTTGTTTCAGTGTGGACATTGAGTTGGTGTTTGCACAGTGTATGACTGTACCACACCACGGGCAACTGCGAGACACAATGATGCACTCTGTTGACACCTAATTATTGGCAATTACCAGCAATGGACATGGACAATTGCGCTCACACACACACACACATGCATATGCACATGCATACACACACGCATACACACAATGTCCTTGAGTATCAGCAGCTGGCTTCCAATTTATCTTCTAAGAAGAGCTGGAAAGCGAGAGCGATAGAAGAAATAAAATAGACAATTCAGAGGACTGTTTGAAAAATGACAAGTAAATTCGCAGTGATAAAACATTAGACACGCATTAAGAAAATTAAGGAAGCATTTTATACGAATCGGCAGAATTTTAACAAAATATTTTCCAATCACCACTTATGGTTACTCTAAAAAACTGCATTATAAGCCTTGTAGTGATTCACATATTAAATAGGCTTAAAATCGGCAGAAAAACTCATTCGATATTCCGTGCGGCCAGTTATAAATAAATTTCAATTTGACTTGCTTAGTATTTTCTACGATACTTTTAAATCTTATTGGTTTTCTCTCTCTCTATCTCTCCTTCTGTTGATGATATCGGTGTATGGGGAGCACAGTCATGAAATTGATAGCATTTACCAACCTCCCATTCTACCTTTTTTGATGTATTATAATAATGTGATAGTATTGTAGTTTAACCTCAAAGTATACCAGGACAGATTGTACGGATAAGGTTAATTTTAATCCTGTTGGCAGGGCTAGGACATTGAATCAAGTAGAGAGAGGAGTCTGAAGGACATATCGGCAGGAATTGACTGGTGGATTTGAGACAACGACACGATGTCTGTCATTGCAGAGACTGGTGCCGCCGACTCAACACACAGACCACACACATCATGTGATCCGTGTGCAACACAGAAAAATCGCTCCACCTATGCATTTCGGCAAAGTTGCAAGTGAATTTCCAGGAGCCGTCGGTGATTTGTGGTGTTGCACTGCAACAGCAAGGCTGTGCAACAACTGCAACACACGCGCAGACGTGCAACACAAAAAAATCGAAGCATGGTAAAAATGCAAAATACTTGAGAATCTGATTACTTGCATTGTTGTGGATTCATACACAGGGTGTCATGTATCAGTGTTGGTGTGAAAATTCCTCGCGTATGACATAAAAAAAGAAACACGCACACAAACTTTAACAGCAGCGTTGCCTTGTTTAGTTTAACTGTGACGAACGCATGGCTCATTGCACATTCATCAACCAAATTCAAAGAACAAGCTCACTTGCATATGCAGATGATTTGTGGGTGGGTGTGTGTGTATGTGTGTGTGTAGGCGTGTATGTGTGTGTGTGTGAGTTCGAAGAGGAACAAAGTGAACACACTGACTCTCTACTGTACTCCGAGGATTACAAGCACACACACACACACAGATTCACATACACATATTAGCATACACACTCGACACAAATGTGCACGAATGCATGAACTGGAAAGCAGTGCACAGGAAATGCTGTGTAAAGACGACAATCTTAATTAGCTTCAGTAGATTGTGCACCCAGAAACTTACAAGCCACTTGTAGTCTCAACAAATTGCTATAATAAGTATGGCAATACATATTAGCAAAAACATTCTACCTTGAGGTCACCGCAGGTTGGTAATAGTGCACTCGCACTCTTTCCTTGCTACTGGATTTTCCTTTAATTAATAATAATAAAAATGTGTGTTTGTAAATGTAAAAGGATAGTGTAAAATACAGAGAAAAAAATGATTAATTGTATTATAGAAATTTTGTTCCAAAGTGCAATATATATCCGCCGTGAAATTAAATATAAAAAATGAAAGATATGTTGATTGCGTTAAAGATTGCGTTGAAATATATTGATGTCACTACGCCATCTAGTGGTGTAAAACAATAAACATTTCGGAACTGCAAAACCCTTCAAACACATCGCAACATTGATTACCTTGGTAATTCTCCCACATATATCAATGCATAACTTTTTCGTTGGGCTAATATATCAGCCGCGCAAAGAAGACCGGGTCAATCATCGCTCAGAATAGACACAGCTCCTTCCAGATGTCAGCAGTATTAATGCCCTGGGGGTCCAGGTGCATGCATAGATCCACCGCACCGAGCTGTTTGGACACTGAAAACTGGACTGCATTCGTCAGACTAGCTATTCATCGTAATCCAACAGGACCGGCTGTCTCTGCTGGGACTAATTTGACAATAACTTTTTGACGACAGCTCAGAATACCCACATCCTGAAGGATCACCCGATCCCACAAGCTTCCTGAAGGAAGCTTTCAATATTGCGCCATCAATCAAAATACACTTCTCTGTATGCGTGTGTGTGTGTGTGCGTGTGTGTTTGTAGGGCACAAAGAAAGGTAGCCAGTGCGTGATACAACATATTGCCGCGTCGAAATTGACCGCTTCATCGAAGTCGACGATTGTCGGTGTGTCGAGGACGGGTTGGCCACATGTGATGACTCAGTGGACACAGCCCGGGCCTCCAATCATCAATCACACCGCATGCACGGCGTTCGTTCGCAGTCTGTCAGCGCTTGCATGCATTTCGAATATTTCCGGCAGCCAAAATCGTCCGTCGGTCAAATGAAAGCCAAAACCGTATTAGTCCACTCGTGTGTGTGTGTGTGTGTATGTTTGTGTGTGTGTGTATGTGTGTGTGTGTGTGTGTGTGTGTGTGTGTGTGTGTGTGTGTGTGTGTGTGTGTGTGTGTGTATGTGACATCGGAATTGATGAAGTCCACTCGACTTGTCAAACCAGCCAGCGTTGCCATGACAACACACACACACACACGCACTTTCACGTTGGCTATCAATAGTCGAATCGAGTGCGTCAAAATGCAGTCGGAATATTTGCCGAGAATCGCCTGAGGCAGCTCGATAAATTCAGTCGCGAGAAAATGCCGGCTTTTTTTTCTAGAGAAACGTTCAGCATGCATGCAGTCGCAAAGCAAAACTGTAATACACCGCCCCGCTGGACTTTCGTGACGTGTGTAATATTTCATTGATTGGAAATTTATTCAACACGCATACTCATTCCTGTCCATTCATAGGCGATTACCAATTCATTCTATGAGAATAATATATTATTATTATTATTATTATTAATCACAGGCAAATGCAGTAGCATGGGAAAATTTCAAGCACTATTACCCCCCTGTAGTGGTTCCATGTATCGGAAGCGCCCAAAAGATGTAGATAAACAATTTCAGAAATAGAAGTTTAGTCAGGAAGTTGAGAGTTAATGAGATGTATGCACCTTGAGGTATATTGCTTGATCAATATTAATATACCATGATTATTATTGCAAGTATTAAATTGTTAATAAATTATTAGCATTCGAGCGGTATACATGTGTATTGTTTGACATTTTCTAGCGTAAATATCTAGCAAAACTACGGCAAAATTAATTGAGACGAGTTTTGATGTGTCTGTCTGCGTTGTGTGTGCGTGTGTGTGTCTGTTAGTGTGTCTGTCTGTCTGTCTGTCACATACACGAAATGCGGCCATATTTGCGTGAGTCTGTGAGCGCTGCCATGTACGTGTGTACGTGCGTACGTGTGTGCCACACGTATGGATCCACATACAAACGACATACAAACGACAACCATCACTAATGGTATCGATTTACACGCACGACGATATCGATCCACGAGCTAACCAAACAGAGTTCGTGTCTCAAACACACACAGTCACTTTCTCGTTTCTATTGGAAGCCTTGCGTGTGTGTGCTTGTGTTTGTGTGTCTGTGTTTGTTAGTTAGAGCTGTTATATATTCAGTATATTCACTAATAATTGGACTTTTACACTTGTTTTGAATTGTATCTTGGCAAAGTATTTATAAATAATATAATAGTGTGTTTATATACTTATACAGTATCGACTGCATTTGCTTAAGTATTTAAATTAATGTCTCAAGGAGAAATGGAAGAATGAAAAAATCAATGAACAAAGTGGGGTGGGAAGAATGCTGCTACTTTACATTGCAGGACTGCAGTAAGCACTCATCTTGAATATCACCAGAGAGAGAGAGAGAGAAAGACAGAGATGCACAGGAAAAAAAGAGAAAAAGAGAGAAGTTCAATAACATAATAAAATAACATATTGGAAATAAAACAAGGAGGAACTGAATCAGAACAGCTCGCAAAACACTCACAATCACAACGTACAATAACATCAAATACACCATCATTCTGCAGCTGGTAACTTATGGAAAACACAAGCACACACACACACACACGCACACACACACACACACACACACGAACACACACACAGTGGTTGCTAAGGCATCTAGAGTTGCACTCCACTCTGAGACAATAACCTCATACACACAGACACACACGCACACACTCACACACACACACACAAACACACACACACACACGCAGGCGGCGCAACAGACAGGCTCCATAGTTCCGGTGTTTGCTCCCTGTTGCAACGTCTGGGAGCAGACCGCTGCCATTGACACTGGGTCATTTGTCATTGGGACATTATTCACTCGTCTCTGCGAGAATGTATGTCTGTGTGTGTGTGTGTGTGTAGGGTGAGGGGTTCTTGGTGATAATGGTGAGGCCATGCACGTTATCCCCTCGACTAGCTCCATTTGGGGGTGCTCTCTGAGCCCTCAGCCACAGAAGTGGTGGAATGGTAAAATGTTGTAGCTGAGCACACTGAACCATCCTGTTTGTGTGTGTGTGTGTGTGTGTGTGTGTGTGTCTGTGTGTGTGTGTGTGTGTGTGTTCATTTAATACAGGTAGAGTAGTGGAGCAGTGTAGAGCGTAGACAAGCTGCAAAAGTGCCTCGGGGCAATTGGTAAATGTGTCAGAGCCAGTGTGCAGCTTCTAATGTCTTCCAATCGAGTTGTGCTGGCTATATTGAAAAGTGCACACGCAAAACATTTGTCAAGCCCAGCTCAAGCGTATGCGTATGTATGTTCGTGTGTTAGTGTATGTGCGTGCTTGTGTATATACGCTTGTCCGTGTGTGTGTGTGTGTGTGTGTGTATGTATGTGCGTGTGATTTCGTTATATACACAGGCATTCAACTAGTTGAAGATATAAATTCTTACGTCAAATAATATTTTTCGCTAGGGAACACTCGGACAAAACAAAACACGATAACTTGATAAAACTTATTGAATAAAAAATGAATACAACCCAAGGCTTATTGGGTGAAAATTTTCTGGTAGAACTATTTTGATTCACAATATATTTCTCTAGTGGATCTTGAATTCGTTGTAGATTTGCCATAAATATTGCACTATGTAATTTTCATTAATTTGCATTGATTTCGGTAAATATTGTATTAACAGATATGACTATCACCATACTTGCTCAATATGCTTGTTGAGAATTTTTAAAATTTGAATCAAAATCTAACATAGTTTTTCTGCTCTTTCGTGTTAAATTTTCTACACAAGCACATTGCATTTTCGTTCTCAAAAACGTTAACTCAACCAGATATATTTATTCTGATTTATTCTGTCTCCGTTTGCGCAGAGAAATAGCCCGAATGAAAATGTGTGGCTGGTGTTATATTAATATTTTCATAGTTGAAAAGTCCTGCCGTGCTATGTGCCAATATGAGGTCAAAAATTTGATTACAATCCACTCAATTTCCACTAATCATAATTAAACCCAAACTCATGATAACCAATATAATATCATGCTCAATATTATTATTATCATTACTAATATACTCTGTTTTGTTTATAAATTCCTCAAAATCATTTCATCAAAGCCTATATAATTTCTATTTACATATGTTATACTACCACATATTGGTATGCGAGCATGTATCTTTAGAAGCCCACAGGAAGATTTCTAATTGAGTTTATGCTTGCATTTTTACAGCTACCAATCATTTTGTCTCTTTGTTTCCAGCTATGGGTAGCCAAAATTATCAAACAGTAAAATATTGAACAAAAACTTATTGTGTTACATTCATGCCGTCAATTCAAATTTATGTTTTTATTGTGTTTTAACGTGCAAACTCTTGGCGCCTACTATATATGATGCATCGACTTGTGTGAACTTATAGCGCAACTGCTTTGTGCACAACAATAGTGAGAATGTTTGCTAGAATACTGGTACTCACTGGTGCCGATATGAACACGTTTCATCCACGGATACACTTGTCGTCCACCACTTCCTGTGGCAGCACCACCACTACCTCCGTCACTTTTGCCGTCCTTCTCCTTGCTTGACGCTGCACCGGAGGCTGCCGACGTTGACGACGAACTTGTTGCTGTCGAAGTCGACGCGGCCTCGACGGCGCCGGCGGCTTCGCAGCCCAGCAGACTGCTTGTGCTGCTCGTGCTGGAGCGAGGCGATTGCTGCTGCTGCGCTGTTGTGCCGGCGGCCAGCAGTGGAGGCGACGGCGAGGCAGACAAGTCGTGCGGCGAAGAGGCAGTCGTCGGCAACGATGATGATGACGAAGGCTCAAACTTGCAACAAATACCGCCGCCGGTCGGCATGGCGCTGGACGGCGCTGGCTTCTGCTGCTTAACTGCAGTTGTCGGCGATTCGCCGGCTGGATGATGCAGTCGAAACTCGCCGTTGGTCAGCTGTGCGTGGCCGTGATGAGCCGATGATGGCGGCTGTGCGAGAGATGACTGGGAAACGGCCATTGTCTGCTGCTGCTGCTGATGATTGTGAAGATGATGATGATGCGCCTGTTGCTGATGTGGCGTGCCACTAGCGTAGCCGTACAGGTGTTGATGATGTTGTTGTTGTTGTTGTTGATGTTGTGATGCTAGCAGAGCGGCGGTTGTTTGACTGTAGCCGTAAGTGTTCTGATAGAAGTCTGATTCGGCCATGGCGGCAACAGCAGCGGCCGCCGTGGCTGGGTCGGGAGTTGTTGAGGAAGACTGTTGTTGTTGTTGTTGTTGTTGTTGTTGTTGTTGAGGCGAGTTTTCTTGGAGACGCAGAGCTGCCCAGTTGGACAAGCTGTCGACGAATTGGTAGGAGCTCATTGCGCACCTGTTTGTAGATTAGCACACGGCAATAAAGTTCATTTGATGGAAAAGACCTTCTAGGATTAATTGGCGTAGATCCTGGAGGGTATGGGCGATACATATCTCCCGAAAAATATGGTTGAGGGACATGAATATGCAATTATACCACCCGAGAATTCTGCTCAATTTATTTTGATGGGTATATATCATAAAAATCAGCATAGCAAAAATAACAATACACAAAAATGTAGAAAATTATATATATGGGAAAAATTAAGATTTACGTAATATACTTATAATTGAGGTATTTGTGTCGTATTTGAATAGACGGACAATAGTTGAGGGTCTCATTAAATTGACCAACTGAATCAACTTTGAACATTCAAGAACATAATGACTGTCATCCCCCGAGCCTCGACACAAATCTACACCCCTGGCGCTTAATGCTGTGTGTGTGTATGTTGGTGTGTTTGCGAGTGTGTGCGTGTGAATTAGACTAAAATGTAGCGTTGGACAGGTTTTACAAATAAAATTTCTATTGAACCTACACAACAAACGTGGTATTAAATAGTGAATCAATATGGGCTGCGCAATGTAGGAAGTACACCATTCAAATCAGGAGGAAGGCAAATTGAGTAAATACAAAAGCCTTTACAGAAGACAACACAAGACAAAATGGAATTAGAAATCCAATTTAAAGTTATAATAATTAGTCTTAAACAGATGTCAAATGTTATTTGCAATATCTAGCCGATACATAAATAAGTGGACAATTGAGAAATAATACAAGGTTCTGCCAATGAAAATGTTATAAATGCCTGTAATAATATCGTAACCAGGAGCATCTTGAAAACATTTATCACACAAACTAAATTCAAAGAGTATTTGTTATTGTAAAAACAACAATTTGAGCCAATTTATATATAGGAAGTGTTTTACAAAATTGCATCAATTTTCGATTTTTTCAGTTGGTTACGAACGTTTGATACGATTTGATTTGATACGTTTGAACGTTCGTACAATAACATATGACAATAGGAAACGCTTCTAAATCATTTTGCGTGCTTGCAACCAATATACAATTTACACTGTGAAACTGTCAATGTTTCACGGGATTGCGATGATAGAAATTCCATACAACAAAATCCTAACAGGCAAATTAATTCAGAGCTAAACAAAATAGTGTGAATATATTCGATGTCCCGATTTTTATTTGATGCGTTAAAATTAACTATGGCACCGTAAATCATAGATAAATTGTTGTCCATTCATTGGCAGACTTATACTTGAAGCTTGTCGTAATTAAATTGTTACATTATGTAGACTTATAATACTGTGTTGTGATTTCTTTTGCAGTTAACTGTTTGAATCGAGATGAAACTAGTTGGAAACAAACCAAATTTTATACTTGATATTAAAAACTAATGGAGGATATAGATACATAAATACCATTTGTCTCAAGCAAATAATTCTATATCAACAATGTGATTATACAAGTAGAATCATAATATTGCTGTATTTTTAATATATTTAGCTTATCAATTATTATACTCGTATATGTTTAAATTTCACTTGAATCTATACGTTTCTCTCCTTGAATTCTCGATTATTGTCGATTTTTTTGCAAGTTGAGAAATTAAGCTTCTGAATTTCATGTGTGCTAAAGTTAGTTTTATCGATGCCGAAACACCAAATATGATTTGAAGTATATGCTGACACTTATACTGTATATACGCAGCTGCATTGTGTATATACCTACCTTTAATTTCGCTCCAATTGTCAGATATCACGGACGAATGATATTTCTCACTCAACGTCGAGAATCAACACTTGACAGATGAAAATCTCGCCACAACACTTGGACAATTTTTCAGCACTAGAAAAACAACAGCTTGTCACTCCAACACTGGGATGTTCAGATTGGCCACAATTTCATCGATGAAACAGTGCACAATTACAGACACACATTTGTGTCCACACACTCACAACACACACACACACACACACACCCATCAAACTCTGACACACACCGAACCACTCGCTATGGGAAAATTACGCAATCATATCAGAGGGAAAAGGCGAATTTAAGACAGAGCTTTACCAACAATTACACCGAAATCTCTGACGCATACGCATTCACAAAACGCAGCACACACTTGCTCTAATTGTCAACAAGACAATTAACGCACAAAGCACAAATCACAATTCAACAGCTTGCATTGCACGCTGCAACACGCACACACAGGTAGCTCTCACAAAAGACGTGTTGGCTCGACAAGCTAAATTTACGATCTGTGCGTGTGTGGCAAGTGTCATGCAGTCTCCAACGACCGCCCAAGGGGGCGTGCCCGGGGGCGGGCTCCAGCCACTAGTGGAGCACAAGGGGCCGGCACATCAGCTCACTAGTACGCCATATTACCGCTAGGTGTCGCTCGTAGTCGAGCCACTCTTGTCAAAGAAGTCTCCGGTATGAAGCGAATATGCGTCTGTGTGTGTGCGTGTGTGTCTGTGTGTGTGTGTGTGTGTGTGTGTGTGTGTGTGTGTGCATATGCATGTGCATGCGGCGCAGAGCGGAATGGCGTACCGGAGAACTGCGAACACACACACACACACACACACACACACACATACACACATACAAACGCACTTCTTGTAGATATCTTACATATAACGGTGCATTGCCCATCAAAGATTTTGTATGCTGGAGAGAATGTTTAAAGGCATGTGTGTGTATGTGTGTGTGTTTGTGTGTGTATGTGTGTATGTGTGTGTGTGTGCTGTGAAAGAGACATGTGATTATCTGTGATCACGAGCGGCACATTCCTGCTGCTCATACTGCACACGCGCATACAAACACGTACACACACATACATGTCAGCCACAAGATTATCGTTTCAGCATAGACGACACCACAGACACGACACCACTGACACGACACCACTGACACGACACCACTGACACAACACCACTGACACGACATCACTGACACGACACCACTGACACGACACCACTGACACGACATCACTGACACAACACCACTAACACGACACCACTGACACGACATCACTGACACGACACCACTGACACAACGCCACTGAAACGACATCACTGATACGACACCACTGACACGACATCACTGACACGACACCACTGATACGACACGACTGACACGACACCACTGACACGACACCACTGACACGACACCACTGACACGACACCACTGACACTGCACCACAGACAATACACCACTGACACTCCACCACTGACACGACATCACTGACACGACACCACTGATACGACACCACTGATACGACACCACTGACACGGCATCACTGACACGACACCACTGATACGACACCACTGACACGACACCACTGACACGACATCACTGACACGACACCACTGACACGACATCACTGACACAACACCACTGACACGACACCACTGACACGACACCAGTTGTTACAATGAGCTCGATATATGGCAATTCAAACTAGAGCGACATACAAGCCAATTGGAGTTGACACAAAGCGTGTGTATGTGTGTATGTAAGCATGTGTGTGTGTGTGTGTGTGTGTGTGTGTTTGTGTCGTTAGTGATACCGAATGGCATAAATCACTCCCGCCCGTAAACTACACACAAACACACACATACACTCACAAACACGTGCATACAATCGCAAGAGGCGTTGCAAGTTCAGTATTTGACTCAGTACTGGCATTGGCTGAATTTGTTGCAGTTTCTTCCCAAACACCTTCACTCACGATGCTCCGTAAAAGCAAGCTTAATTTTATGTAGTCGATTAACGATTGATAGAACTCAATGCAGCGCTTATGAACAGCCTGGTGTCTTTATCACTTCAAGAGATCTATCTACGCCTATGCATAGTGGAAGCACGTGGAAACACACTCACACACACACACATACACACACACACACACACACACACACACACAAACACACACTCACACACACATACAGTTGTATGCACACGTGTTCGGTGATCTGTGTGTGTGGGAGGCATTAGCGAAGTACATTAGCCATGAATACAAATATTGCATGACGATTGAGGGAACCGCTGTTTTGGGAGTGTGTCTATGTTTAGTGTAGCAGAATCGATAGCTCTGTATTGTTTTGGGGATATTGTAGTGTCGCTGTGTAGCACGTTAAAACGTTACAAGGATTTATGAAGGACGTTCTATGGTCAAATTGTACAAAGTTATGAGCAACGAGAAGGATATATATTTAAAGATTGAGTGAGAGAGCAAAATTCAGTAATTAATTCAGAACACACAGAGAAGATCCTGTACAAGCTTGATGGCAGAGCTTGGAGCCATCACAACTCGGGTGTTCAGCAATATTGTGGGTCAATGACGCCAAACTACACCTCCAAGCAGAGTTGGAGAGCGTGTGTCTGACACTCTCTCCAGCATATAATGACACCATCTGCAGCGACCACACACACAGTCACAAGCACACAAACAAACACATACACACACATACACACACATACACACACATACACGTTTGTGGTGGGATACAAACAGACGCACATGAGAAATACAAACAGATTCAGATGATGTTCGAGTTGAAGGGAATTCACCCAGTTATTTCAAACTGCTGTTGCTCAAAGCCATCAGATGTGGAGCAAGAGTGGAGTAATTTGTGAATTCAAATTACCGCCTTAATTTTCATTATGCAATAATACATGATTAAAGCTCAAATTGAAAAGGCTTAATTTTATTCTATGAATATTGTGCGAATTATGGCTTACTCAGCCATGCATATACATGTCTACACAAATGTTGAGCAATAATAAATATTTTGCCCGTACTAACCGCGTTCAAGTTGAAAAGCGTCTGTTGGTAACTTTATGGCATGCACTACAGCACAACAAGATAACTACTATTGGAGTAAAATAATATATATATATATATATATATATAGAAAATATAAATATAGAAAAATAGTAAATATAGAAATACTGGAAGAACATTGAGTAAAGTGTGTTTTAAGTTATTTTTGAAGCTATTTGACTCAAGTAATTTTGGTTTTATCATTTTTTAAACCTACTTGTTTCCTCAATTTCTAGACATATTTGTTTCCCCAGTAAAAAGACTTGTTTGTTTTCTCGTTGAAATGACGGTTGCAGAGATCATTTCATCACGACCACAAGACTGCCACAACACCGAGTAATTGGACAAAGTTTGCACATTTAGCCCGCCTGGCAACACACAATTGACTGCTGCTGATTGCGGTTGCCAGCTGAAAGTGCCAACATTTTAAGCTGCACAGAAAATGCTCACTCACTCACAGTGCTCGGCAAATGGACACGCTTTGATTGGGTGTGCTGGAAAACAGGGGCGAAAATGATGACTCCGTAAACAATATTTGTTTTTTGGATAACAAGAATTGTGTCTGACGTACATACATGTATTTGATGTGATTGAAAAATAGCGCTTAAACATGATAAATGGACACTTGCATTATGCATTTCCGCTACGTTTATACTTATCCAGCCTACGATATCTGATTTAAGATCCGAGCCCATTTTAAAAACGAGTAATTTGTATACTTAATCGCAAAAGAATAGGAAAGACAATTTATGGGAATCTCAAATTCATTATATACAATCAAATACTGGTCTAACTTCCTATCGTTTAGTCATGAAAGTTGGCTATGTGAACATATAGGTGACTCTGGCGGTCATGAAACTTGAATTACGTCACTGATGACGTCATAGTATTCATGGCGACTTTGACAGCCAATCAGAATTGTGCTAGACATTCCTCTGCATACAATCAGTGAAACCCATGTTATTGTGGTGTTTTAATTATGTTCAGCATACGAAGAGCGGAAATAAAATAAAGTAAACATTATGAACTTGAGATAAACCTCATTATACGGTAATTGAATATATAAGCAATGTATTGATTGAATATGCCTATGCATATAGGAGAGTTAATTTCATGTTGAAATAAATTAAGTTTATATATGTAGTTTTTTAATTATTAACTTACTAATAGGTTCAATTTAATGTTGCCGTCATATTCACAAAAACAAACACTAAATTATTAAAATATTTCATGGATGTAAATTCGTAATCAAAACAAAATCAAATGAACACTCGCACAAGCCTTTTAATCTTTGACATATTTTGTGTTTTTTATTTTCATTACAAAATTTACTGGCCACCATGTTGCCGTCCAAATTTTCACTGCCACAAATGATCCATTTTTATATTTTTACCTTCAACATATTTGTTTCACATGTTTTACGTGGTGTATATTTTTACATATTAAAAATGCCACCTTTTCCTAATAGACCACTTGCTCCAATTGCGCCTGCTATATTGTCAGCATAAATAAGACAGATTGAGACGTAAATTGAGATGAAAAACAATAAACGGCACAGCCAGAGGCGCGGCCAGGTAGACGTCCTTGTTACGATGCCGGATTTTTGTGTGATAATATTAGAAGAAATAATCAGCCAAATATGAATGTTATTATGAATTCATTTGAATGTTAGCTTCTATAGAATAGATCTCGGACAATATCATGGGTGATCACATATCATATTTCCCATGGAAAAACAATTGCTTTTTTTTAAACGAAGATGTGTCAAGGAGGCATAAACTCCATAGAAAATATATCTTGTGACGCCTCTGCAGCCAACTGTGACGCTCAGAAGCGCTACGCCTCAACAAGTAATAGACACAACAAGCAATGACAATTTATCAAGCATCACTGACACTCTGCTACCACAGATACTCTGACACCACTGACACGACACCACTGGCACGACACCACTGACAATACACCACTGACACGACACCACTGACACGACACCACTGACACCACACCACTGACACGACATCACTGACACGACATCGCTGACACCACACCACTGACACGACACCACTGACACGACATTACTGACACACACCACTGACACGACACCACTGACAAAACACCACTGACACTACACCACTGACACTCCACCACTGACACTCCACCACTGACACGACACCATTGACACGACTCCACTGACACGACACCACTGACACGACACCACTGACACGACACCACTGACACGACATCACTGACACACCACCACAGACAATACACCACTGACACGACACCACTGACACGACACCACTGACATGACACCACTGACACGACACCACTGACACGACACCACTGACACGACTACACAGACACGACACCACTGACACGACACCACTGACATGACACCACTGACAC
>OU696590.1:690000-727500 GCA_916048095.2 Sacculina carcini
GAAGACACATTAATTTCATTCTCAAGACCCGTGCTACCCGCACACATACCCGAAACGTGTCCACACTTGATCACATAGAGAATGCATGAATCTTGGAAAGCAGCTTGTGTCATAATGAGAAAGCAAGGAATATAATGGAGAAACAAAATGCATTTACCTACAGGCAAGCAAATATTGAAAGAGTATTTATGTATTTCGTCATGGGATTTCAAAAAACAGCACTAATGCCCTGATGCAATAATCTAGGAAAAACTCCTTATACAACATAAGCTACAAGATAACACACAACTGAAATCAACAAAAATTACACTGTTTATTGAAAGTGTTAGAATATGAACCAATTCGCATTCTTCCGTCGGTATAGATATTTACAATGTAAAATCAACAATATATACTTGAAATATGAATGAAGCATTCGTAAAATAAAAAAAACAATATGTCTTCAATAAGTGGTATTGTGCATGATCTAAACATGAAAAATATCAACATCATTCATAAAAATATGTGTGAAATATTTTGAAAGAACAACGAACCCGTAATAATACATTCAAAAACTGAAAAGAACACTACAAATATAGGGAAATTAGAAATACAGAAAAATGTTTTATCGATATTTTTTGTTATGGGTAGGTTTGTAAGCTCTGTACAAATTGATTTTATATATGTATGTCACAAGCACTTACACATATACACATACACATATACATACACACTCATACACAGACATACACACAAGACTCAGGATTATACATGAATATGGTAGACAATTGTGTTAACTTTTGCCATTGTCTCATAAACTCAGATAGGATCACTTCAAAATATTGGAAATAGCCAAAGCTGCATTAGCGAAAATGCTGGAGACTTCACAAAAATGCTTTGAACGGAATACAGTGCACTAGCATAGGAAACTCATTTTTTCAATATCTCATTACTGGAGGCCACCATCATCAGCAGTTGTTGCGCCCTTCTATCAGAGTTTAAACATTTTCCAGTTCGCGTTCGTCAACAGATAGTCAACATCGATCCTGTAGTGAAATACACAGATATTTTCTCGTTGCAGGCGTTCTCAGATAGCCATCTCGCATTTAACAGATGACATGGGTGTGTATCCTGGCGCTAGGAGTCCTGGTCCGGCTGTAACCAGATGATGATGCTGTTGATGGTGACGGTAGGGGTCCCGGGATGGCTCCATGGAAGTTGGCAGGCTGCCAGCTGAAACGAACGACGGCTGGTAATCGGCTGCTGGGATGTTCCTGGAGCAAGTCGTGACACAAGCCGATGTGGCACACTCTTTGACGTCACAGACGCTCGCGGAAGAAGACGCAGTATACAGCGAGCTTGACGACAGAGAGGGTTCGCTAGAGAATGACTCTTCTGTTTGGCCGCTGGAGTCTGCCGGCTTGTGCTCCTTCTTGGCCTTCATGCGTCGGTTCTGGAACCAGATCTTGATCTGGCGTTCGGTCAGCGCGACTGTGCGAGCGATCTCGATGCGTCGTCGTCTCGTGAGGTAGCGGTTGGTTCGAAACTCCTTCTCCAGCTCGAGTGTTTGGTAGCGCGTGTACGATTGTCGAGTGCGTTTGGCAGTCACGCACGGGTCCACTGTCAACACGGCAAATGAACACAAATATGCAACAAAAGCGAGAACACACGATTGATTATACTGCAGTCACGCTATTGAGATGAAATCAACCGGAATATTGGCATATTGAAAAACTTCCTCCTAGCCATTGCTCAATTTTATATTGATAAGATTTCTATGCATGGTTAGGATTCCAATATAATTCCGTTATCTTTTTGGCCACTTCTTTCATTTTTGTGCCCTCTGATAAGATATATTATGTGTTGGCTCAAGTTTGTAGAGTTATTTGCAGATGGCAGAAGTGTCAAAGGAAACCGAATGCAGATGAATATATTCAAATGTCTCTTGTTCACATGAAGTGGATATTTTGTTGGAACAGACCTATTAGAACATTGGTGAAAAATCTAGGAGAACCACATGCACTGTTAAAATGTTGTTTTATCAAAATTAATTACTTACACTGTAAATCTATTAAAATCACAAACAAATTTATTATTAGTGTATTTTCATTTTAGATTTCAATTTCGGTGTAATTTTGGCAGTTGACTACACTGTGACCTTGGATTGGAAACACGCTGGACTTTAACGAATGACATCTTCATCTATGCACGTCTAATTGAATGAAGACTTCAGGCAGGTGTTGTACACAGGGAAAGTCGGTCTATGTGAAAGAGAGAGCTTGGGACTGCATAGTGTCAATTCCTTCACGAAGTCTGTGAGGAATGCACAGCTGACAGATGGGAAGAGCTGGGCAGAGTGGAGCAGGCAGAGAGCACGAAGGTCAAGAATCTGCTGTGAACGCAAATCTCGACAAATATGTACCTGTGTGTTATTGGAATATGCAAGAACACCGAGATGAAATAAACATGCTCTCTATGCGGCTACACTCTCTCTTCTCACACTCTCTCTCTCTCTCTATGTGTTAATTAAGATGCTCTCTATGTGGCTATACTCTCTCTTCACACACACACACACACACACACACACACACACACACACACACACACACACACACACACACACACACACACACTCTCTCTCTCTCTCTCTCTCTCTCTCTCTGTTAATGAGGATGCTCAATTTTGGACCAGTTTTATTGAAGATCAATTTGAAAAGCTTGGATAGTAATATTCTGATGGTCAAAATAGATGGGCGTGTTATATAAGCAATCCAAATATTCTCGTGTATTGCGTAATATATACGTATATAAATTCTTTTGAAAGCTGGTCATTAAGAATGTGGTGTATTGGAGGCTTGCACTTCAGAACACACTGAATTGCAAGACATCATAATACCTTTGATATTTTTGTTATCATATAGGGAGGTGATTTTTTTAAATTGGCTGGCATATTATGATAAACAATGACATGTTGAAATGGCAAAAAATGAAAAAATATTTTAGCTTAAGCCTGCGACTTGAAAATCTACGTTGCTGTTTCAACAGGCATTGTGCCGAAATTTGGAAGTGGATCAAGTTATTCCTGCGTCTGTTTTCATGAAACTTCCACTAACAAAGTAAAAATATCCTAAACTCTTAAATTCTTATCTTAGTCTACCTAAATTACAATACAATATTACTTTTGGTTAATTGGCTGCACCAGACCTTTAAGCAGCCATTTTTGCCTCCTTTTGGTATATGGGATATTAGAGCTGTGCATATACACGTACATAATTAGGCACATTAATATATTTTATTGATATATTTTGATTAGTATTTATATGTGAGGGTTTAAATATATAGAACCGTTTTAGTTGGTTTTTTCATATTAACCTCTGAATTGATGATGTTATACAATTATTGTAATATTAGTTATTTTTCCTTTGATTAAATGGCTGTATCAAATGGCTCCATATTAACCATTCATGTTTGAGTCAATCTGTGCAATAATCAAAATTAAATTGTCATTTTTTGCTTGGCTTGTGCTTAATGTCCGTATGGATTTAACTTATGAGTTTCTCGTTTGCCCAGACATACACTGCTTTATTACCTTGTCAGAGAGAGAGGAAGAAAGAGAGAAAGAGAGAGAGAGGGTAGCTGAAAAGATTAGCTGGCGTATGATTGCAAATGCAATGTTTTATTCCGGCAGGCAGTGTACATTCATCACTCGCAGTTTCATCAAACAGCGCTCAATGTGAGAACGTAGATCATTTGTGAACCCGCAAACTCGACAGCAGGGATAAATACGACTTTGTCACGCGCACACCACCTCCCTCACCTCGTCGAGCAGGATCAAGTGTAGGTGCACACTCGGTCTCGCTCGTATGAAGCACGTCGGAAATAAATCTGCATTCGACAGTGCGCTTGAGAGGGCGAGTGTATGTCTGTGTGTGTGTATGTGTGTATCCCCACATAGATGCTACTATGGGCACGCGATAATTGATACGAGTGACTCCTTGGGGATGGTGGCGTAAAAAGCATAGCAGAGCGAGCAATGAAGCATCAGTGCGGCGAATGAAACGTGTCTCTTCGGGCAGGCAAATCTGGGGTCGGTGAATTCTGCACAAGAAACAACATCCTAAAAGGAACAACATGCTCAAAGGAACAACATGATCAAAGCAATAGGATCGCGTGAATGATGCATATGTTGATCTGGGCTTACTTGTTGCATAGATTGTGCAGAGAACTGTATATCGTGATGATTGTGTGCATAAGGAAGTGAAACGATACGTAGAAGGTTACATGATTTGCTTATACTGGTATAGAATACTGTTTGCTGATTGGACACATTGTGTTTGTATTCCGATTAAGCCAGCAGCGAGATGTGTCATTAATTCTTAATGAATACTTTGGTTAAAGTTATTATTATTTAAACTTGTCACCGCACATTTATTAGATTAAATTGAAATTATAAGATTATATCGGCAAAACTCAACATTCGTGTTTAACAATAAACGCAAAAGTTTCGCGTTTCAAAATCAATCATCACATCCTGTGGTTTCATAATTGGATTTAAGTAATTTGAGTGAAAACATTTTTTAGACAATAAATCTGGAATCTGCTGCAGTACTTACTTGATAAAAGGGTATCTTAATTACAAACGTATACACCATGTAATAACCATGAAGCAATTGGCGCTACATTTGAAGTTGGGAGCTTTCGAGCTCCGTGAATGAACAATTAAGAAAACGGAAGAAAAATCCAGTGAGATATTTCACATTGTCCAGTGCTCACCTGCGTAGGGCACCTTCATCCATGGAAAGATAGCGTGAGCCGCCGACTTGACAGGCAGCGAGAGATTGTGGATGTCCTCGGTGGACGACGTGGGCGTCGGAGGCAGCTGACCGTGAACATCAAAAGAAGGTGTCGTCATTAGCTGATCCGGCAGGGCACCCATCGTGAACGCTGCAGCAGCAGCCGCCGTCATCTTGGCCATCCGATAAGTTCTTTGCTCTTCCGCGGTCGGAGTTTGACCGTCTGAGTTGGCGATCCCAGCGGCCTCGGTCACCGAATCCACCTGATGTTGCTGAAGTTGCTGTTGACCTGGTAGGCCGGTATGATGATGCTGAAACGTTGATCCAGTAGTGGACGGGTGGTAACGGCTGGTCGGGTGGTAATGCTGCATTCCCGATGTGGTAACGGCTGCCGAGTGGTAATCGGAGTATTTGGCACCGTGATGTGCGTACAGTTGGGAAGGCAGCGTGGAAGACTCACATGCCAACGCTTGCTGTTGCTGCTGTTGTTGTTGACTATGGTGCTGGTGGTATTGCTGGTAGAAGGAGTTTGCGTGCAGTTGGTGTTGATGATATTGTTGAAGCTGTTGGCTCCAATTGTCATGCGTCTCCTGCGCTGTACCTCCTGCTGAAAGGTTCCAAGTGCTCATGGTGTTTCTTCAACAAGCCGCTCAACGCCAAGAAGCCAACTCACAGTCGGTGGATAGCTGAAGATGATGAGAAAATCAAATGATGAACCAACGCACACCCACACACACACTCACACACTCGGCAATACTACACCAGGAAGCCACCCTAAAGCTGAGCCAAAACTGATACAGGAAAAATTAATCACGTCTAGACGGACACAAAGTGAGGATGGTACAAGCTTTGTGGACAGAGCCTCCGCATCGGACAACGCACGCAGAACGAAGGAGCTGGTTGTCTTGTGCGACGTCGTGTGGTCAGTGAGATTGTGCGTGCCACACTAGTGATTGTCGTCCGTGTACGCACCACGTGATTGGTGAGCTGCACGCGCACACACGCACACACGCACAGCTGTGACGTCAGAGTGTGTGGCCAATGGTGGTGCGTCATGCGTGCGCCGCTTCCACGTCAATAACATCCCCTGGCCGGCGGACGAGTCATGAATACAACTGCCGAAGCCCGAGGGCAGGGCAGTCGTGCGCGTGTGGGGATATGAATGAGGGGGAGTCAGTGGTCCAGACTCGCTGGCAGCTGCCAATATTGCGACCCTCGGAGCTGCCCGCTGAACACACACACATATATCCATATACACAGAGAAGGACATTTATACAGCGGTAGGGCATGGTAGGTGGGAAGTAACTATCCGGCTCGCCGTCTGATGGGGAAGCCACTGTTTCCTCTGTCATGGGTGCGGTCATTGATTCAGTGTGTGTGTGTGTGTGTGTGTGTGTGTGTGTGTGTGTGTGTGTGTGTGTGTGTGTGTGTGTGTGTGTGTGTCGATGCGGCTCATGAATCGCTTGTCCCGCAGCAATAGACAGCATATTGTTCCTCTCCCACACCGGTACGGCACGTACATGCACACACGCACACGTGCATACAAACACATAGGCCATTCAATGGATATCCGTCTATCCGTATCCCTCAATATGTGTGTATGTCTGTATGTGTGTGTGTATGTGTGTGTGTGTGTATGTGTGTATGTGTGTGTGTGTGTGTGTGTGTGTGTGGGTAGATGAATCCTGGCACACACGTCGATATGCACGAGGCATGCATGCAGATGAGGTGGTATGTGAGCGGTAAGTGACAGTATCGATAGCTGCATAGTTCTGTTCATCGTTACAGTGGACAATTGATATCTGTGTCCCATGTTGGGGAAATATTGTCGCCAGCGAGGGGAGATGCCCTCACAGGCACAATTCATTGGTGGTACTGAAACTAGGAAGCAATAGATTCATACCAAGGTTCAGCAGCTTGTGGATCTTTGATAGCGTTCTAGTCACTCACAGGATCTTTTCTCACATAATTGGAGCATATATTTATATGTGGAACAGTGGTTGATACATCAATTATAGCATAAAGCTCAGCTTAAAGCGTAATCGTACAACATAGTAGTCACGTGGTGTGTAATTCTCTATGGATGCACTTCATGAGAAAAATGATTCTCACCAGTAAGACGTTGATTATATTTCCTTCATGAAATAACATACCTTGTGGGAATTTCAGTGAGCAATATACCATGCTTTCAACTGTAATTACTCGGAATATTATTTTGAATTTTGTGTGAGCCAAACGTCAATTGAAAACATGCTAGCCACTGACTTCCTTGATGTGATCTAGCAAAAATCTTTTAATCTGTTCAATAATCCCAGGTGAAAGAGTTGTCATGGAATAAATCCATACAGACACCAGTATCCGCCGTGTTTACTAATAGCAGAAACTGGTAATGTTCACGTACTGTTCATTCTCTTAGTCCTTAGCGTAAGATAACCAGTGACAGGTATGTGTGTGTGTGTGTGTGTGTGTGTGTGTGTGTGTGTGTGTGTGTGTGTGTGTGTGTGTGTGTGTGTGTGTGTGTGTGTGTGTGTGTGTGTGTGTGTGTGTGTGTGTGAGTGTAAGTGTGTAATTATCGGCGACGAATTGAGTCCGATATATGATAGTTTGGGGCCGACTCAATCGCAGCTCTGATCGTCGAAGATTTGCCAGCGGTCATCACCTTGTGAAGCCTGGTCCTAGCGCCGCGCGTTGGGCCAACATTGTCGAATACAACACCAGCCGCTAATCTAGGCCGGCAATCAATCGCATCCCCTGAGCGGCGGACTCTTCCTTCTAAGACGCATCCGTTCTATTGCCGGCTCAAGCTTAGCTACTGCCAACAAGGCAGCCTTCTTTTTCCCTCAACTCTCTGTTGTTGGGAGTCGTGGAGTATTTTCGCCAGCACCTTCTCGTCTGCCGTGTTCTCTCTGTTGTTGCCGGTTCGTATCGTTCATCTCAGCGACTTTGCCTCCAGCGTGTATGCTCGTGTGTGTGTGTGTCAGTGTGAGTACGAGGGGAATGTTTGTGTGGATGTGTGTGTGTGTGTGTGTGTGTGTGTGTGTGTGTGTGTGTGTGTGTGTGTGTGTGTGTGTGTGTGTGTTAGTGCGTGTGTGTGTGTCACCTCGCACGGCTGATTTTCGCGTCGAGGTGTTTGCAAACATTGTAGTTACGTCTGGTCAAAACACTAGATACGCCGCCAAACAACTACGTCTGTGTGTATGTCTGTGTGTGTGCGTGTGTGTATGTGAGAGAGAGATAGCTTGTGTCTACGTCTGCACACCTCAATGGCAGCGGCTATTTCTATTAGAATTTCCCCAAAAAAGTACATGTTTAAGTCACGCACTTAATGTTGAACTAATTGCGTGTTCAGAGTAATTAGAATATACTGAAAATAATTAATAATTCTTAAAAAATAACGCTTTCTGCTTAATTCTTGGGAAAATAAACTGGAAATTAAGTCCTGTTCTTTCTTTTTTGATCAATATTCTGTAGTTCGGTAAATCTTGTAGCAACATTTACGCGCAACATCACTTAAATCTTATCTGCAGGAGTGGTCGCAGATCACTCTATTATGTAGAAGACATCGAAATAGCCTGTACTCAGATATGACGTTACCAATTAGTCTTTGTGTCAGCTAAAAACACTGGCATGTATATACAAGTATGCGCAGCACAAGAATGTGATTTTTTAGTAACTCATTTCTTGTATTTCTTATAATATTTTTTTCAATCACGCATAATTGTATGACACTTCTTGGCTGCCTGAGAGAAGGAGCTAAGCCATCAATGGTTTCTTTGATTCACTCATTCATTCTTAATCAAAAGTATTACAATCCAATCATCCTAAATTTTAATTAAGCAGAGACTTAGCAGGTCTATTTATCTTTGTCCCCCCCATTCATTTTCGTCAGCCAAACTCGTTTTTAATCATATGTATCTCTATATATCATGTCGCTGATATATTGCTGTTCGGGAATACAGTCTTCCCTGTGTTTGTGGAGTCATTAACAAGATCGTTCATGACATTTTGTGTGCTTAAAATGCTGTTTGGGCTTACTGCATGCACACGCGCATACATAAACAGTTTTAGTGGCTAATTTGCATGCCGAGATTAAAGTTTGGCATTAAAATATAACAAATGCAGCAACATTTACATTACCTCCAATTGACAAATAGATATACCCAGTTAAAAAGATTTGCACATGCAAAAATGAATTGTGAAGCAAAAAGTGGCCTAATTCCATGTATTGCAATTACACTCGGCTGCAGCTCAAGAGGAAATATCTCCATTCCCAACACGCACACAATGTCCTACTTGGTGCAGCAATAAACAGAGGTCGCAATGCGATATTTCAGTCGGATATATCAGCTGTTATATTGGCAAATACAATGACTGTCTCAAAAAACCAGCACACATCTAGAACATGGGTATCTAGGCTGTTTGTTTGTCTGTCTGTTTGTCTGTCTGTCTGCCTGTCTGTCTGTCTGTCTGTTGTAGTGGAAAATGCACTGGAAAAAGCGCAATATTGACAGGAAACAAGGCGATAGCTATTGGAACGTTGGAGCACATACAAAAACTGCAGCGTTTATTACGGACGTACAAGATCATCAATACAAGACAATATATTACTTCAGAGATGAGATACGAACAGCCAAGAACAGCCCATAAGGCGCATTCATTAAATTGTCTGTCTTAAGTGAGTTATTTTTGGGTTTCAATGGATATTTAATGAATGTGTAAATTGTTTGAATCAAATTTAAGGTGCTTAAACATTCTATGTGTTTTTACTTTCAGATTTATAATCATTGTTCTTACTGATATTCAAATATTTGTTTGAGTTTGTTTACTTTTCAGTTTCGTTTTAGCATTGAGTAACATTGGAAGTATTTTTCTTCGCTTTCAATCTTGACTTCAATTGCTTCGAATGCATTTCCGAAGCGCACCATTGCTCTGTCAGAATGTCAGATACAATCAGAATAATAAATTACCAATGTCATTGAGCCATTCGGTGTTTCTCAATAGCAGTTTGCTTGAATGGGGCACGTTGTGGGTATGTTCTCCCCTTACTTTGAGGAAAACCAGGAGCGTAAACAAGCGTATTATGAATCAAATTATACGAGTATGCGGCAAAGTTGTGTATTTCGCGTAAGTCAGTTTGCTGCTTTTACTCACGTTTCAGCATTCCCTGAATAATTACTGTACCTCCCATCACTTATGCTGAAGTCCAATTCTTTCACCTATTCGCATCAATAAAAGAACACAAGAACTAATGTGCTCAAATGAATGTCGAATTATCTGTTCCCGAGCCCCCCCACAAACTTCTTGTTCATTCGCCATTAGGAGACCTTGGATCCGCCATTGACCAGGGTTGTATATGCTGCTGGCATAGGCCCGCAGGCATATTACAACCCGTCTTCCGGTGGTCGTCTGATTGTCGGCCTGTATGTAACGTACACACGGACACACACACACACAGGTCGCGGTGGCCAGGTGAATGCTTGTTTGTCGTGTATTCCTATTTGACCGTATTGTCGTGCATATTCAACTTGTACATGCATATGCGAGTCAACATAAGGTTTTGTGCCTGTATGTGTGTGTGTGCCTGTGTGTGTGTTCGTGTGTGTGTGTGTGTGTGTGTGTGTAATCTGTACAGAAGATGAAGCTTGTCACACACGCACACACACACACACACATGCACTCGCATACAATCACACACACTCACGTACGCATACGCACAAACACGAAATCCGTACGCACACATAAGAGACAAAGTCTGTTTTGACACATTCCAGGCGTATTCAGTCTGTATGCTTGTTTGCTGTGCCGAATGTACCCAATGAGCGCAAGTGCGTGCGTGCGTGCGTGCGTGCGTGTGTTTGTGCGTGTGTGTGTGTGTTTGTGCGTGAGCTTGTGCGTGTGTGAATGTCGTAACGCGGACACATACCGACACAAGCACACACACACACACACACACATACTCCAGCTTGATTGTTAGTCTGTATGCGCGTGTGTCAGTGAACATACACCGCGGCTGGACATCGCTATCTGATTGGTTAGAAATGACAGCATTTTGATGGATTATGGCCGCCCAAATGCCATCGTGCTGAACAGCAAAAATGGGCGGAGCCAATTGGAGTCATTAAAAATGGCGTAACAAAAGTTCATAGCGTCTTTGCTTAATTATATTGTATTGCAAATACATTGTTCAAATATATTTCAGTCGATATAGTATAATGCATATCAACAAACGCTCATAGCTAGAAATTGGACATATAAAATGTCGCTCCAATATAGATCGCAGTCATTTCAAACGTACGCTTGAGATTCAAACGCTATGCTTGAGAAGTGTGTCTAATATAATATTTGCTTTAAAATCTGATGGAACAAAGTTGGGAAATAGAATGTGCACCTATTAATGGTATACTATTCAAAAATAATAGCAAGCGAGATGTATAAATATAACTGTGTTATATGAGTATATAACAAGAATTAGAAAAAATAAGTTAAACCGTGAGAATTGTGTTGTGGAATTCAACATGTATTTAATTGCTTTATTGAAAGTTGTGTGCTCCATAGTGCAATATATGCTCTAATCCACGTCTGTAATCATGGATTATGATTGGATGATTGATTGAAATATATTAAAACAATTAAACGTCTAGTTAAACGTCACTTTGATTAATTTTTCTCTCTTGGCAAAACCTATGACGGACATATTTTTATTCGTGAATTGTTATTTCTTACCAGTAATCACCTTGTGTTTGTTATTTTGTTAAATATAGATGTATACAACGTACGTTACGTGGTCCTTTTTTCAACCATGAAATTGATCGTATCCTTTCAAAAATCTAACTAAATCCGAAGAATATACAGCGACACCTTCTAATTGAACGTCACTAAGGGGGAAGGTTTGAAAAATAGAACAGCATACCGCTTTAATAGAGGCCTCACTGGTTTGGACTCTGTGGTGTAGTGGTAGCACACCCACCTCTCAAGCGGGGGAGGTCCGTGGTTCTAATCCCGGCGGAGAAGAATTTCATTGGGCGAATTCTATTATCCAACAGCCCCTGTCCACCCAGCAGTAAATCGTGGTACCAGATATCAGTCATGTGTTGTGACATTCATTCTGGGGAGGTGGCCCTCTCTAATAAGTATTCAGTCCATGTGGTACCATAGCGTGGAGAAGGTCGGTTCTGCGGTGGCAGCGAATTGCACGGGTCACACCTGTGTGTTCATAAGCTTCGACTTCTTCCCGTATAGCAGCTGTCACTTGGGGCCTTTAACCTTCAACCTTTCACGGTATATATAATTGTGTTCAATTGCACATCCATTATGGTATGTTTACTGTGTTATTATGATGTATATTTTGACATTTTCCTGTTTGTTTATGCTTTCATACATTGTTGATGGTTTTTGGCGCATACTGATAGCCCAACAAGCAAAATAGTCTCAAGCACCCGGCATGTTTGGTTAATTGTCCTTGTAAATGTATTCATTTGAAGTGTCTTGCCAAATATATTTCAATTTCCAGTATATTGTCTATGTTTTCGTCACCAAACTTAGTTCATTTGTTGTCCACTGTTTCCTGGGCGTAGAAGTCAGCCGGCTGAATGAGACTGACTGATATATCAAGCATACTCAACCGCTCTACCACATCCCATCCACCCTCTTGTGTGATTTGTCACCGCCTGGTCAGATACGCGCCCACTTCAAAGTCGCTATCAGTGCGTAACACCTTCATCAGCCCTCGCACAGGCACCATTAACGCACAGTGTAAAGCTATACCATTAGGCCAATACCTGTGTGTACCTCACCTGTATGTGTGTGTGTGTGTTTGCGTATGTGTGTGTACATCTGTTCACATTTGTTTTTCACTGTTGATGTGACACTGCTGATGATTTGGGAGTGTGTGTATGTGTGTGTATGTGTGTGTGTGTGTGTGTGTGTGAGGATATGTAGTGATGTCTGGGCTGGTAGTAGTTAGTTTTATGGCCGGGTTTAACGAGTCGAGCCGGCGTTCATTGCCATCAACACATGTACACACACATACACACATACACACACACAGACACACATACACAGGTGGATTTTATACAGCCTGCGACCTTTGTCATGGCTGTTTGTTTGCCTGTACATCTTGTTTACGTGAAAAAGGTGTTTTGATCGGAAAGTCACCGGGCATTGTAGAGAGTTTGAACAAATTAGCTATGGTGATTAATGTTTAGACAATGTAGCTACTGAATTTTGAAATGTATTTTTTTATAATTAAGATATAATTGAACAATTGTCATAATATCTGTTTTATGAAATTTTCTTTAAATTGTTTTATTCTGTACCTGAAAGAACTTATATAGAGTATAAATCGAAAAATGTTTGATATTCCATTGTTGAAAAAGATTTGTTAAATAAGTTAAGAATTGGAGTCATATAATATTATAAAGATATTACTATGATTTATTTTTATATATTTATAGTAAACTCATAAGAAAAAATTAGTAATAAATATAATCTCAGTTTTTTTCGCAGCCCAGAATGCACCTTCTGACATTGCATCACCTATTACTATTCTGTGAAACCTTTTTTCTTAGTTTTTCATTTATTTTTTACAAAAGAAATTTTTTCCAGTTTAAATCAAACAATTATTACAGCAGTAAAACCTAAACAAAAACCACAACAAAATTTTCAGCGCATTGGCATAAAACACCTGATCAACTTACACCGTGAATTAAATCTCGATTATTTGTTAATTTGTAAAAATTTAGAAAAATCAATTAAATATTTGATGTGTTCGTGGTATTCTTCTGCTCAATCTTCAATTAACATTTTGTCTGTAAATTGGTAAAATGAATCCCAGCATACTTTCAACTACACATAACATTTTTACTTTCGTCAATTTTCTTTAAAAAAAATGCTCGTTCTTTTTTGGCGTGTATCCATTTTAAGCGGACAATTTTACATTGAAAACAACACCACTAACAGCAACAACAATAGACACGGAGACAACGCAAACACGAAATTCTACAGCCTCGTCGCCTGACATGTGTGTTGGCTTGTGTTCTACGAACAAGTCAGCATGGCATGTACACACACACACACACACACACACACACACACACAGACACACACACACACAGACACACACACACTCACACACACACACACACACACACACATACACGCGGATACATAATACTGTCGTACATTCAAGCGCGCATACACATGCAGGTATTTCAAGCATCGTTACCACAAGCTGTCGAGGTTCAATTTGGTTTGCAAAGTGCCGCTCGCCGATTGCACAGAGTCTGCGACAAGACGTGAATCGAACATCCACAGTTTCCCACGACTACGATTGGTCGCGCCACCATTGGTGGCGTCTGGTGGCGGCTCGTAGTGTTGGTGGTCGTGTCAGTATCGGGCGGTACCAATAGTACTGCCGATGTAGACGCCTTGACAGCTTCAACAATACGATTTTGAATTATGTGGGCTCTCACTGAGTAGACGGTAGCGTTTGTGTTTTAGATTCCTCTCAGGATGTCGCGAATTAGTATAGTTTCCCCATACAGAATATGTCCATGAAATGTGTGAGTTTGCCAGAAAATGGGAATTATTTGCAGTAACAACAAAAAAATATATAATGGTGAATGTACTATCATATATCTGTGATATATTTGATTAACTTTCGGAAGATCTTCATACGTATACTAAACTGAAACTGTCTGAAAGGCAAGTAATCATAAAATCTGTACTAGTCTATAATTTCCCGGTATGCCTTTCTACAGTAGATTTTCATCTGCGCATATTACTATATCAGCAAGTGTATATGTGTTTTCTATTTGACTTTGTAACTTAGTCACCGACGTAAATTTAGCAGCTAATGCACACTTCATAAATATCAATGAATATTATCTTCTAAGCTCCAAAATCCATAAAACATTAGCTCCCGTCGAAAAAATAGACTCGATAAACGATTAAGCTAAGCTAAGCATCACCCAAGCTTATTTGTGCAGCTTTGAAGTCGTCCGAATCAGTTTCACCACTGCTTGATGAACAATTGAATTATGAAAACTTCTAGGTGAAGAAGTATGTCTTGAGAGTAAAACTCATCAGCTTATATTGTCCGCAAATGAAATATGGAAAGCCATACATCTCTGTATCCTTTTGGATATTCATTGATAGGCAAATTTTTCCGGTTGGCATTTACCAACTATTTAATGAATCCCCTGTTTCAAGGCGATGATATAATGACACTTATTTGTTTGTTTAATTAACCTGCTTGCAAGTTAGCTTCATGTGTGATGTGGGTGTGTCTTGTGGGCGTTTTTGAACTGTTCCTGTTCGGCTTCATCTTCTGTTGTTTCTAGTGCCTTTTTTGTTTTGAATTTGTGTTTTTATGACCAAGATGCATAGCAATTGCAATCATAATGTCTTCGCTTGATCGATTTTTTTTCCAAATTTGGTCTGTATATTTCCGCAGTGATTCAGTATAGTAAGAGTCAAATTTACCGTAAGGTTCAAATATATCCCTGGAATAGATCGTTGTTAAAACGCTCGCACAGTGAAGAGAAAAACCTTTTGATATTTATAATAGTGTATTTTACAACACCAGTAAATGAATATTTCCCGGTGGAATATCCATACAGTCTCGATGGCAAACACAGCCGCTGCCACCATCCATCTCGTCTCCCTGTCTTCACAGCTTGAGATTTCGGCAAAGAGAAGAAGGAAAATGAAGAGAACAAGAAGATGAGAAGAGATTGTCGTTGATTGAAATTGATTGCGTTATCAATCATGCAGTTTGTCAGTTTTTGACGGAGATATGCGGATGAACGCGCTGAGTGGAAGAAGAATTGTAGTTCCATTCGTTTAGTATCGGTCGAATTAAGTGATAACGTCGGACGTTCATCATGTTTTCTGGCCGAGAATAATTGATCTTCTGAACTGATCCGATGTCTATATCTCGAATAGAGCATCATCTTGATTGACATATGAAGAATATATCGTATATCTTCCTATCCGCACAAAAACAGCACTATTCGTCGCCATATCTTCGGCTTTGCGCTAGATCTTTGTGGCGGAACCGCACTTTTTGGTAGTGAATGTCCAGAAAACACCGACGGAGCCTCATCTGGTATCACCCCGACCACACGCGTGCATACTTGGGCTACAATATGGCGACATCTGGAGTGGCACACAATGCGACAGCTCCGGCACTTCAATCGACGAAACCAAGTGCACTTGCCACACACATCACACGGCCGCGGCCTTATGATCCACTTCTTCTGGAATCGGTGCACACTGCCATTAGAACCCACAGTGGACAATATTCCTTGATAGGTGCTGTCGCAGGCTTCGGTGCTCACAAGATCTTGCGGTTGTGGAGGATCTGACTCGTTTCCGGCTTCACCGTTGCACGGTGTTTGGATTGTCGCAGAAACAGCTTCAATTTCAGTTACGCTGTACGTGGAAGTTGTCTCAATGTCCACGTGATTAGTCACCGTGACAATCGACTCCATATCTTCATCGAGAGTAATCAGGTCGTTATCTATATCTGCGTCCTCCTGGCTACTTCTTGTTTCCATAGTCTCACTGTCTGTAATTGCACTCACCGGCGCATCAGAGGCGTCGTCACAGGGAGTCTCACTGACTGTGCTGCTGTCTGTCTCAACCAGCGCATTATTTCCGACTTCTGTCCCGCTTATGATGGCTTCTTCACTAATCTCCGTTACGGATGAAGCGGTAGCACCCAGGGAAGTCAGTTCGTTCCTTGTGTCATTGGATGTTGTGTCACTGCTTGTGTTGTCGGAGCACGCCCGGTCACTTACAGTGATCGTCCCTGATACATCAGTGCTCACATTGAAGTTGGATGAAACATTAGCTGAAGTACTCATTTCGTGAGTGAGTACGCGGTACTCATTAAGCCGATCTCGAAGGCGGAGGGTCAGATCCTCTTCAGAAATCTGCTGAATTGCAGCTCTAACACCACTGTTGCTACTGTAGAGGCTTGACAGAAGGTCATCCAACGTATTAGTAGCGTAGGTGTGATTGATAACCACTTGACTGCGAACTATCAATCGACACGCGTGAATCTGTTCTTGCTCGTTGATTGCAAATTCACTGTTCGACTTCATAAAGTCAAGTATTGCTTGTAGGCACACGAAGCATTGATGGAGAACGTGCGTCGCGTGCATCAGATCTCTGCGTTCGGAGATCACAGCGTTTATTGCCGAATTGTCCATTTGGACGGCGGACTCTTGGCTGATTTCATTTTCGACGGCATTCAAAATGCACTCGATTAATCGCAGCACAACTTGCACGCCACCATGGTCGAGGACAAACTGCTCAGTCCACAATGAGTCGCTACTTTGAAGACAATCTCCAAGATCACAAAGTCCTGCCAATTGATTTAAGCAGGAAGTCAGAATGTTGCCGGAATATGTGACACCCATCTCTCTCAAGTATTGCCTGATGTAACTGGCAAACTGTTCCGGTCTTTCTCCGATTTGAATTGTTCGTTTGAAGTGCATTGTAACTTGCTGTATGTTGGTCGTAGCTCCCAGCAATGTGTCGATTCCAATTCTTAGGAATTGTCAGGCACAACCTCACTGTTTCATAATCAACAGTGGAATGTCGTTCAAGTTCAGTTTTACTTGCAATCACATTTTGGTTCTGAATATATCTCGTGAAATGCGCATAAACAGTCTTCCATAAAATATTAATTGTTTTAACAACTTTTTTTGGCTGCGCAGACGGTGATTATTCAACAGATCTTCGCTTTATAATTAACTTAAACACTAAAACTTATCAATGTTGTCCAATGCAATGAATAAATTCAATTTAATAAATTTAAATCAATGAAATATATTAAATTAATTGAAATATATGCAATCAATCTAAAAAATGAGGTTTGTTTCAATGAAATGAATGTTTATATCATCTTTGCGGTGTTGGTATACACAAAATAGTAATTTTCCGCATATTTATCCAAAAAAAAATGCGATTGAGCAGAATTCTACATTTCGTCCAATGTTGAATTTAATCTTTGTCAATGTTGAATTCAATCTCCGTTCAATGTTGAATTAAACCTCGGTTTAATGTTGAATTCAACCTTCGTTCAATGTTGAATTAATGCGCCCGTATCTCCATATATAGATATCCAATATTTATCGGCGTTACGCAAGTATCCAGAGATGTAGGGATAATGGCATGATAATCACGTGCTGCCATCTAGTGGTAGAAATTGGAACTACACGTTTATATACTCAACGCCCGTCCAATTGAAGACTTCAACCATTGAGAGAACTAATGGGTGTCGTATATGCCGGTCATTTAAGACAATATTACAGTGGTTCTCAAACTTTTTCAGTGTTTGCACTATTTTCATTCAGCAGTGAGTTTTTGTACCCTTCATGTATTCTTGACAACTTTATGACAAATATATAAATACAAACGACGTAAAAACAAAACTTATTAAAAATGTATTCATTTATAGAGCTTAGATTTTTTCAAGAGGGATAAGCATAAAATATTCCATAAAAAATTAGCATATATTTTCCTTAATTTTGTACAGGAATTATAGCACTTATTAGGAACCTGATTTGCACCCTTGGTGGTGCGGAAGCCCCCGGTAATAACCCCTGTCATATTATACTCCAACAATCTGGAACATTTTCTTCAAGGCGGACCAGAAATATTTTAGGATAAAAGAAATCGGTCTGCCGAATGTTTTTCATCAGTACGTTTTATATCTACAAAAAGAGTTATCATAAGGTGAATTAGTTTTATAGATATTTAGTGAATACACGTGTCTTCAAAACAGTCATACATATATACTCGTGCGTATATACAGCATATTACCTCGTTTTTCACAACTTCATCACTTGCTTTTATTTTTTAATCTGATTGCTCTGCACTTGTTGAATGATAAAGGTACATAGGAATAGCGGTCATGCACACTCTAACAATTACATCCTGTTCATTTATTTTAATAATGACGAAAAATAATAATAACATTGAACAAAAATTATTTCCACTGTGGCTTTTATGTTGTTTTATCTTCAAACTTATTGATAACTCATCCATAATCAGTACCATATGATAAGTTATATATAATATGGCTCAAATACGAAACCCCGACACAAATACCTCTTTACGCTAGTTTAAATGTAAAATATAGCATTTGCTGAAAAAAAATATTGTTTAAATGTGATGATATATTTTATACACGTTTATATTTGTTGTATATTTTGCGTTCTCTGTGCAGCTTCTATATTTTTTCTTCAATAATTCAGTTGTCTTACTTTCATGCTTTGTGTGTTTTTCATTCATGTCTGTGTTTAAGCCCGGTTGGAAATAAGTAAATAAGATAAAGGTGTGCTTGAGAGTGTTTGAGTGTATGTGTGAGTGTGTGTGTGTGTGAGTGTGTGTGTGTGTGAGTGTGTGTGTGTATTGTATTGTATTGTATTGTATCATTTATTGCCAAAAAAACAACATCACACAGGTAACACAAAATAACGAAAACATCAGAGGCAATATAGTCTGTCAAGCCATGGCTTGTTAGACAGACAATAAATATTTTTAATCTAGATTTGTGCAGTGCAACAAATTACTACAAAACATATGCTAAAACAAAACATGCAACAGAACAATGCAAAAACAGAATATATACAAAACAAACAATACAGTCATACTGTGAACGTACAAATTATGTGTTTGCCTGGAGGTTATACAAGTGGTGTTTAATTTTCGCTTTAAACGTATCTATAGACATAATGGTATATGCTGATTTAATACAAACCGGTAGACAGTTCCAAAGTTTAGGCCCAAGGTATAATATTGAATTTTTGAAGAGGCTGGTTCGGAAGGATGGACATACCAAATTCACATTATTTCTACGTGTTGTTAATGAGTGTCCTTGAATTTGAAATATGGCATCATTATTTTTCATTGATCTGTATATGGTAAGATACAAGTATGTGTGTGTGTATGTGTGTGTGTATGTGTGTGTGTATGTGTGAGTGTGTGAATGTGTGTGTGTGTGTGAGTGTGTGTGAGTGTGTGTGTGTGTGTGTGTGTGTGAGTGTGTGTGTGGATGTGTGTGTGTGAGAATGTGTGTATGAGAGTGTGTGCATGTGAGAGTGTGTGAGTGTGTGTGTGTGAGTGTGTGTATGTGAGTGTGTGAGTGTGTGTGTGTATGTGTGAGTGTGTGAATGTGTGTGTGTGTGTGAGTGTGTGTGAGTGTGTGTGTGTGTGTGAGTGTGTGTGTGTGAGAGTGTGTGTGAGAGTATGTGTGTGAGAGTGTGTGTGTGAGTGTGTGTGAGAGTGTGTGTGTGAGTGTGTGTGTGTGTGCTTGTGAGAGTGTGTGTGAGAGTGTGTGTGAGTGTGTGTGTGTGAGTGTGTGTATGTGAGTGTGTGAGTGTGTGTGAGTGTGTGTGTGTGTGTGAGTGTGTGTGAATGTGTGTGTGTGTGTGTGTGTGTGTGTGTGTGTGTGTGTGTGTGTGAGTGTGTGTGTGGATGTGTGTGTGTGTGAGAATGTGTGTGTGAGAGTGTGTGCATGTGAGAGTGTGTGAGTGTGTGTGTGAGTGTGTGTATGTCAGTGTGTGAGTGTGTGTGTGTGTGTGTGTGTGTGTGTGTGAGTGTGTGTGAATGTGTGTTTGTTTATTGTTTATTGAGTTTATTGCCAATTCCATCAAACAATAACATTGCAAAATTCAACTCAAAACATTAGGCTAGTGCCTGTCAAGCGGACTTTTAGACAGGCATTGATAAATGATTGAACGTGATACAGCGAAATATTGTCAAACTTTAACAGTTAACATAAACAGATAAAATAAACGGACACATTTAGACACACAAAAAATTATCCGCATATATCATCACCTATATAACCATTCATACCATAATAATCTCGCTTATGTAGCCATATATTCACAACTTTCATATACATTTAATCAAAGTGAAAAAAGAGACAAAATGGGGAAAGTGACAAAATTCCCGACGTTTATCGCATATTTGCTAGCACATTAAAATTTATATTTCCTCACACGAAAGCCACACACATATATTTTCACACCAAATACCCCCAGCAGCATGCACTTACATACATACAATCACCTTCGTACGTACACATACGCAAATACGAGTACAACAATAACATACATAACAACAATAACACACACAACAAGCACTTAATCTCACGTACAGGACAAATTATATTATTATAAGACAATATCAAGGCGGAAAGAAAGACGCAACTCAATACCCAACAACACACCCAATGTCCCAATTAACTTGCTATACCCAGATTTGTCACTCTCCGCTCTGCAAAGTATAGAGGTGTTTTCTAATATATCGTTTGAATGTGTCAACTGACATGAAGTAGCATTGGGATTTTATCCAGTTGGGTAAGGAGTTCCAAACTTCTGGTCCACGATATATAATAGAGTTTTTATACAGTGATGTTCTGTAGCTCGGAATTTTTATGTCAAGGTTGTTCCTTCTCGTGGATTGTTGATGCCTCTGTACGTGAAATATACTTTCGTTAGACTTCATTGATCTGAACACCCTTAGTAATAGGAAAAATTTGTGTACATACTTCATTTTGAGTACTTTAAGTTCACTAAATACTTTTTTGGTAGTTTCTGCTCTTCTCATGAACGACATTATCCGTAGCATGCGCTTTTGTACAACACTCAATTTTTCTGTAAATGAAGGCCATGTACATCCCCAAATTGAAATACAATAGATTAGTTTGGAATAGAATAAGCAATAGTATAATGACAAAAGCGCATCCTGTGTTAAACTGTATCTCGTACGGTAGATGATTCCAGCTATTTTCGATAATGTTGTAGAGAGCGAGTCAATGTGATCTTTCCAATTTAAATTATCATCTACTGTTACACCCAAAAATTTGGTTGCATATACTCTCTGAATAATTTCACCATCCACCTTTACTGCACCTATACAATGTGACAACGATCGATTTTGGAATAACATTAACTGTGTCTTTTTTACGTTTAGTTTCAGCTTGTTAGCTTTTATCCAATTGTAGATTTTGTCTAACACTGAAGAAAGTTTAGCATGCAGATTGTGTATATTTCTGTCCGAGATTACAATACTTGTGTCGTCTGCATAAATTGTGAAGTGTGCATCAGCACAATTAACAATGTCATCGATGTAGATCAAGAACAATATGGGCCCTAATATGGTGTGTGATATCGTTGACAGTTGACAGTCGTGGCGTGTGGTTGTGTAATTGCGGTGTGATTATTGGCGATATTTTTTGTGACTATTGGAGACAGAGTGGGGATATTGTGAGAGTTACTGGATATAGAGTGGAGACAGAGATATTGTTTGGTAATCATGGTGGACCGAGAGACTCTGCAAATCCTTCTGAACTCACAAGAGTCGGCTTTCAAGGAGGCCATGAAACATGTGAGTAATCAGCTCAATGATCAAATTAAAAATCTCAATGAAACCGTGGGTGAACTCAAGAGAAGCCTGGAATTCTCACAAGCTGAGATTCACGATCTCAAAGATGAAGTCAAAGACATCAAACGGGAAAATATAGAGAACAAAGAGACAATTGAATACCTCCGAAGTAAGCTCATGGAACTGCAACTGAGAAGTGACAAAGCTGAAGATTTCAGCCGGAGGAAGAATGTGTGCATCGCCGGAATACAAGAAACGGGACGAGAAACCTGGGAACAGACCACACAGGGTGTGCACAAGCTACTTTCAGAAAAAATGGACCTGACATCAGTGAGCATTGAGCGGGCGCACCGAGTTGGACGTCCGTTTGGAGATCGACCCCGCAACGTCGTTGTTCAATTCGACCGGTTTTCTGACAGGGAAGCGGCTATACGCAACGCTCGTAAACTCAAGGGGACAGGCATCTATATTAATGAAGACCTCTGTATTGCCTCACAACAGAAAAAGAAAGATCAGATGCCAATGCTGAAGGAGGCAAGAGCGCGTGGCAAAATTGCCTATTTCAGGCATACACGCCTAATAATCCGAGAAAAGGATGAGTTTACTGGTCGTGCTGCGCCAATCAATCGTCCTGGTGATCACGTGACCAGCGGTCAAGGCCAAAACCGTACACACAACACCAATGGAGCAGGAGCGGTCGCAGCGGAGGCGACTGCAGGGGCGGGGGCCGGGGACAGTTCAACAAAGGCCAGTACATCGAGAGTGGGCCGTAAAGAAGGTGCAGGCGGAACTGTATCAACAGTTCCAACGGCGGCTGAAATTGTTGCGGCTCCTGCGCCTGGGGCGGCGGCCTCGCCGTTGGTCGATTCTCCTGCAACTAGAGCGGTCAAATCTGCCGTTGCAGTGGGACAAACTCGAGGAAAGAGAGCTCCAAAGAAAAACTGATCTGGTAATTCTTTTTTTTACTGTTAAATTATCCTATATCTATTTGATATGGCTCAGTTTACAGAGCTTAAAAGTTTTGATGAATTTGTTCAGCCTTTGTTTTCTTCTTTTAATGCCAAAAATGTCCCTGAATCAAGCTATGTCACTATCTCAGATAAGCAAATAGTTACACGTGAAGTAGACTCATACACTAGCGTCAATGACAGATATAACGAAAGATCAGAGTTCTCTATTGCGACTTTGAATATTGCGAGCGTTGCTTCCAATCTGCAAAGTTTCGTGGATACCATATTAAACTTTGGCAAAGTAAATTTTGACGTGGTCGGTTTCTCAGAGACCAGACTAGACGCCGAAATTGACCCTCTGTACAAGATACCTAAATATAATATGTATTCAGTGCACCGAAATAGACATGGAGGAGGGGTAGCAATGATCGTGAATGAAAAACTGTCGTCATTGCCCATCAATGACCTTAACACGAGTAAGCCGCACTTTGAATGTGTGTGTGTTCAGTTAAATTATGGCGATCAGAAGCACTTTCTCGCATCTGTATATCGTCCACCAAGTGGCAACTTTTCTGATTTTATTGACGAGCTTAATCATATATTTGACTACATTCTCTCTCACAGATTTAAATCTATTTATTTGTTTGGTGATTGGAACATAAATATCGGCGACTCAAATTACCAAGTGAAAGAATTTACTGAACTAATGCTCAGTTTTTCTTTATTGTCATGTACAACTAAACCCACGAGGGTAACCGAAGATTCAGCATCAATAATTGACCATATATGGACCAACCAGTGGGAGAACAACTCACGCAACCTCATTATTTTGAGTGATATATCAGATCATTTTATAGTGCTGTCGTATTTCCAAAAGAAAAGTCATATGGAGCGTCAATCCAAACAATTGTTGAAACGGGACTTTGGTCAAAAAAAATTATTATCTTTTTCCAATGAGTTAAGTGATTTCAAGTGGGATCATGTATTGTCATCAGTTTGCCCTAATGAAGCATATGATTTGTTCTCCGACGCTTTCAGAGAAATGTTCGAATGTCATTTTCCTTTGAAGTACTTCAAACCAAAGAAAGCATCAAGCTATTTAACCACATGATTAATAAACTGTATCAAAGAGAAGCACAGACTAAGCAGACTAGCGTATAAGTGGCCGCTCACCTATAAAGAGAGATTTAAAAGATATAGAAATATACTGACTGGAGCGTTGAGAACTGCCAAAAATGAATTTTTCAAAAACCAGCTGAAAGTTAAACAGGGCAACCCAAAAGAAACGTGGAAAGTGTTAAATACTATTCTGGGTAACAATGAAAGTGCTATGAATAGAAATATAAAATTGGACCAGGTAGAAGAGAAGGAAACAGCTGAAAACTTCAACAAGCACTTCACTGGCTTGATAGACAAAACAAATGAAAACACTAATATATCGGGACCGAGCTTCACCACCTATCTCAAACAACCGACATTGTCCTCCATGTATTTGTATCCTTGCGCTGAATCAGAAGTACTATCATATATTAATTCATTAAAATCTAACTCTGCTGGTCATGATGAAATTCCTGCATCTATTTTGAAGCGGATTGCTATTCACATAGCCACTCCTCTAAGTCACATAATAAATTTGACTTTGTACAAGGGTGTCTTCCCGGATAAGTTGAAGATTGCTAAATCTCTACCCTTACATAAATCGGGTGTGAAATCTGATGTAAATAATTATAGATTAATATCGATTCTACCAGTTTTCAGCAAAATTTTCGAAAAAACAATCGCAAAAAGATTGACTGATTATTTAGAAAAAAATGGCTCATTAACTAAATCTCAATTCGGGTTCAGGAAAAACCGCTCAACTGAAACAGCCCTTCTTCATTTTGTATCTGAAATTAACAATAAAATGGATAATAAAATGCATGTGGCTGCCGCATTTCTGGATATATCAAAGGCGTTCGACTCATTAAATCACAATATACTGTCGAAAAAGCTACAAAATATTGGAGTGAGAGGTAATGCTCTCAAATTGCTGAATAGTTATTTATCTAACCGATTTCAATATGTAACATGCAATAATGAAAGTTCTAGTCAAAAAATTATCAGACATGGTGTCCCGCAGGGCTCCCTAATATCGTGTGTGTGTGTGTGTGTGTGTGTGTGTGTGTGTGAGTGTGTGATAATGTGTGTGTGAGTGTGTGAGTGTGTGAGTGTGTGTGTGAGAGTATGTGTGTTTATTCCCGGTTGGAAATAAGTAAATAAAACAGCAGTTTTATATTATGTAAGCCTCTTGCCAGTGGTGGCGACAACGTTTTTCCGGTGAGGAGTGGAGAGTGGGGGGCTAAGGGGGGCTAAGCGAAAAGATGCGGGAATCTGACGAAACATAAGCAACTTTGGTTCTGAATATATTTGAATAGCCATCAAATGACGGCCATTCAAATTTCAGTCTCAATTTTCTTTTCACTCGTTAAACTTAATCGTCATTACCTGAGTTTTGTTTTTCCAGTATAATTAACATAACAAAAGTATTAGTTGGCTAGCATTAATATTTGTATATAAACAATAAATGGAAGAACCAGAGCAGTCAATTGACGGCTGTCATTTAGGATGGCTCTTTTTTGGCCATATTTTTCTCAAACCCATAGATCAAATTAATTAACTTCTATTGGTATAAATTTTGTAATAATTTGATTCATATTAAGAGGACAGAAATTCAACATCCTAGAAGAATCAATGTCATCCATAGGGATGTCAAAAAATTAATATAAAACTGTGCTAATTCCTGTGCAAGTAAATGCAAATTAATGAACTTTTGACAGCCCTAGTCATCAATTGACGGCTGCACACGTTTTTCACATTATCGACCCCAAATTATACATGAACCATTTAAAATATGTGTTAAGCTTATATAACATGCCATTCACTGAATTTTGACACTAATAATTGAATAAATCAAACCACAAATACATAATAATTTATTAAAACAGGATTGATATTGGGAGTCAGCATGTGTTATGTGCTTATGTGTCTCTCACATTAAATACAAACATTTTTGTACGATTTTTGCTCTTCATATATCAATATGTGAGACGTAATTGTTAACGTTTAGGCGAATTTTACAGGGAAAATCATCAGGCATGTTTTTGTCATCAGTAGCATTGTGAGGCACATCGTCGATCAACTCTTCTCATTTCATCATTTTATATTTCTCACTTAACCATAAAATAAATCATGCTAGCAATGTGATGGAAAACATTCAATGTACTTTTGTTCTTATTGTAGAACATTATGCTTTGTGGTATTTTTTCGGATTTTTTCCTGTTGATATGAGTGCATCCCGGTGCAAAGTACTCAAAGTATGCACGATATTCATGCTTACATTGATATGATGAAACTGCAATGTCCACTTGTGTCTAATTTCCTGCTGTAATTTTTAAATAACTATTTCATTAGCTAGCGCTCAAAAAGACATTACAAATGGTGGTTATTAAATTGGCAAACACACTATATAAATTGACTCATTTATAGAAATGAGCCAAATTAGCCAATTTTCATTCAAGTCGAAATTTTCAAATTCGATTTACGACTCTTAATTTTTTTTCGGATTTAATATTTTATCCCTATTGGACTTAGCGTTGTCTAAGCAATTAGAAAACGTAAAATACAAATCATTTTAGGAAAAAGTCTCTAAGAAAAAAGTATTAATTAACAGCAGTTAATTGATGACTCCGATCCTTCTAAACCAACAACAACAACAACAACATATATTTAATATAGCGCACATATTTATACACAGGCGCGAAAAAGACACAACCGACAGGAACATCACAGCGAGCAGGGAGTAGGCACAAATAGAAAAATGAAAACACGTATGCAAACTGGAACATGCTAGATGGCCGTTGGCTATCAGATAGCTCATCCGCCCTTGAAACAGGTCTTGTTTTTTATTCCTGTCGGGTGTCTAGCCACCCTCCTCACTGCAGAACAGTGGGGGAGCCGGTTTACTAAGAGTTGCGAGAGTTCCTGTGCAAACTTTTATAACACAAATGTTGCAGATATGCTTTATATTTTTCCAGTGACTAAATTCAAGGAAAACATACGGAAACTGTAAATTGTATGAATGGATATTGAATTGAAAAGTATTGTTATTACTTGGTTTGTATTTATATCATTTAATGTATCTATCAAGAACCCAAGGGGTGCGAGAACTAACGGCTGGTTTTAAAATGGTGCGAACACTAAAAATGATTAATAATCAATGTTATAAGTAGTTTTAATATCACGGTACTAGATCCTGCATGGTGCGGAGATTGGATGAACTAATAGTTCTACCTAACACGGTAGGTGGCAGCACCAGTCTGCTACGACTCAATATCGATCCTAGGGCTTTGAGAGTATTTGATCTTGTGTAGATGGTGATGGTTTGGTATATGATCAAATGTCGTCTAGAAAAAAATGTTAATTAATTCAAGTTCATTCATCAATAGTCCATCAACGGTCCTTCCTAAATTATTGTAGGTTCAATACGTATATGTGTTTCATAAGTAAAGTTTATTATTGATTGACATTTATAATTTATTTATAATTTATTTATAATTTATTTATAATTTATTTATAATTTATTTATAATTTATTTATAATTTATTTATAATTTATTTATCATTTATTTATCATTTATTTATCATTTATTTATCATTTATTTATCATTTATTTATCATTTATTTATCATTTATTTATCATTTATTTATCATTTATTTATCATTTATTTATCATTTATTTATCATTTATTTATCATTTATTTATCATTTATTTATCATTTATTTATCATTTATTTATCATTTATTTATCATTTATTTATCATTTATTTATCATTTATTTATCATTTATTTATCATTTATTTATCATTTCTTTATACTTATTCATATTTATTTATGTTTATATATATTTATTCATATTTATTCAAATTTATTTATTTATATAAGTGTATTATTTATTAATAAAAGAATGTATTAGATAGCAAGATGAGGGTCACGCCATTGAAACGAACAGATTTCGTTTGTTCTGCGCTTATTTTTCTACGAAGACACCGCCACACTCAATGCCTTTTGCCAGCGAGTTCGATTCAGCAATTCGCGCTTTCTTTTGCACGCATAAGAAGAGTCGCCTACCAGGTATAGCTGCAAGATCTTATGCCTCCCCTCCCGAAGGCAGTCATTGGGACGCCATTTTAAATAAGCCACCAATATAATAAAGATAAGACTTTGGAAGAATTCAGTTACAAGCAGCCCCTCGGTCTCTATTAAGCTGCGACTTTTATGCTCTAGTTTATGATAAATTATAATATCATTCGTGAGGAAACGGGACTCCTCAACACTCGGCTCCCTGGCCGTGGGATGCGGGGGTCGGTAGGTACGTCTCCTATAACCATAAAGTATTTTTGCATTGTGAAAGTAAGCTACGTTGTGTGTTTGCACAAGCAAAGTAACAGTTTTTAATTTATGTGGTGTGATCGTGTGCAGTGATGCCCACGCGCGCCTGTTTGTAATTTTTTCAGTTGTTTTTGCTTCTGTTACATTTTAGACCAAATTATTGTAATATATAACTATTATTAATTACAAGCAAGTCCAGTGACATGAGAAGAATGCAAGCACTATTACTACCACGCGATGGCCTCGATGTACCGGAAGCGCTCAAAGGATATACAAGGATATGACTTATTTTCGCATGCAAATTTGTATTCCCTGAATCTTCATGATGGCAGCAATACGCTTTCCAAAATTCTTTCTCGAAATATCTGCTAATTTTGTGTCTATAAATATATATTCACAAAGTTCATTGCATTTAACATATTACTTTGTGTGCGCACATAGTTACGCAGCTTAGCACATGATTATATGTGTTCTAGTGTGTAAATTCTTCACTGTTTGTGTGTATGTATGTATGTGTGTGTGTATGTGTGTGTGTACGTGTGTTTGTCACTGTAATTCCCCGGTACAATGGCGCGTGTACACAGGGGAGTCTGGAGCTCATCTGCTTGCCTTCCCTGATGCCGGCCTCTTCAGCCCTCTATTTACCCTGCCTTTCTGCCAACTGTGTCATGTGCAAGTGTGTGTGTATGTATGTGTGTGTGTGCCAGTGTGTGTGTCAGTGTATGTGTGTCTACCTGCACCGAGACTAGACTACTCATCAATCTTGGGGAGCAGTTCTCATCTCCACACACCGCCGCCCCCTCCCCTGCTGCCGATGGTGGCGCCGTTGATGGTGGTGTTCAGCTGTGGCGGCCAATTGGAAGCAAGCAAGGCTGCAGTCTCGACGTTGATCAATTAGTATCCCCTCGTCGAGGGCGACGACTGGTGTCGGGGTCGACGGGGATTCATCGCTGCTTCTCTTGGTCGATGATGTGTGTGTGTGTATTTGTGAGGCTGTGTGTGTGTGTGTGTTTGTGAGGGTGTGTGTGTGTGTGTGTTTGTGAGGGTGTGTGTGTGTGTGTGGTTGTGATGTCTGCAGTCACGCCTCTATAAGGTGCATCAGGCGGTTGTATAACCGAATGGAGGCAGCAAGAAAAATAAGACTAAATTCATGTTGATATTAGTGTTTTACGCCAATATGAGGACATTATTGTTTTGAACATTATAATCATTGATGTTTGAGAGTTTCAAAGACAATCGCAAAGAGTAATATGATTGTCGAGCATATTTTTGGTAGTAAATTAAGATTTTCATCATTTTCATTGTATTGTATTGATAGTTGTATCGATATTGACACTAAACGTATTGTCGATTAGCAATTAATTCCTTCACTGATTATATTATCTCCACTTGACTATAGCACAGTATTTAAAGGTATGCTCATAATGTATTTCTAACAAAAACCATTTGAAATCTTTATTTGCTAAGTGAATGAAGCACTACCATCAATGCGTACTTACAACTTACATTCTTATAAGCCGTCGAGTTTTGAATTTGACTTTCATGTAAATGGAGACGTCCCTGAAACAACATGCAGGGAAAGTTTGCTTTCAAAATTATTAACATTAACATGTAATAAGAAAAACAAAAAAAATTGTTGAATTTTAATGTCAGTAAAACTTATTATCATTATTTTCAAAAATTATATTTCTGTTTCTCAACATTTATGCAGCTGCTTATGTTACAATGTTAGCCTAAAACATAGATGTACTTGTAAATGTTCAGTAGAATAATGTTCAACATGATAAAATGCATATGCAACACAGATTATAAGCTCTTCCTCTGACGTAATCTAAACTTTGTCAAAATCTTTTTCACATACTTTGTCGTCTCATACATATGTCAGCCACTATAATATGCATGCGATATTAAGCAACTTTGTAACGGCAATTAGCCCAAGCAAATAGGGTAGCATCGCCTGCGAGTGAGGGTGCAGTTAGACACTGTAGAATAGTATTTTTTCACTGAATTATTTCACAGGCATGGAAATATGGAAATACGTATGGAAATACGTATGGCATGGAAATACGTATGGAAATCAGGCGATATATTGCCCAAATCCAGGGATCACCGGTCAGTAGTGGCCTGACATAAGACATTAAACTACTAAATTTAAATTAAAAGACATACGATTGACAAGATACAGATAGATAGATACTGATGGACGGCTAGGATAAATACGATAAATAATTCCACACTCTCGCGTCATTCCTTCGAGCAACATTCTCATCTTTTACTCTTCCCGAGCCGCAATCTCAGTGTGTTGTCTCTCTCCCTCTTTCTTTCTCTGTATCTGGCTCGGCTCATCTTATTCTAGCCGCTGTGGCAGTTAATTGAAACACGGTATCTTTCGGGTTACATGCTCTAAATAGCCAGACGTCATCGCCCGCTCAACTGCCTGCACAACAATACAACTGTGACATGCATATCTTAACAAACGCGCGTGTGTGTGCCTGTGTGTGTGTGATACCGTATATGTATGCTTAGGTGTGTATATATGTATGTATGTGTGTGTGTATGTGTGTGTGTGTGTGTGTACTAAGGCGGCTGGCTAGTTCGCGCGACGCTATCTCGCAAATTGCACGAATTTCTCAGGCGACAATCGACGCGTCGACAACGACGCAGCGACCGTCGGCAGTTCGCGTCGATCACGACGCACCAGGCTGACGCCGATTTATCGCGGCGACTTTTCACATTTGTCAAAGCGCACAGGCACGCATGCCCGATGGGCGCAACTTGTATAGACTTTGTGTGTGTGTGCGTGTGTGTGTGTGTGTGTGTAAAGAGTCGGTTATTCCGGTGTTGTTGTTGTGTGCCGAGATAAGGCGCGCTCAAAGATGCTCTCAGTTGTGTGTGTGTCAGCTGATGCATTAATCTGCGCCCAAAATACACACCCTATAAGACTGCATGACGAGTTTTGACTGCTCTGTGTGAGAAAATGCTACTAGGGAAAACAATTTGGGTGAATGTTTGAAATGCTGAAATGTGGGTAAATGTAGAACATCGCTATTAATGATTTTATCTGTATATGAATATGATTTCAATTGTCTGGATGCGACCAGTCAAACATATAGCGTGAATCAAACGATATAATATTATTATTATAATTATGGCTAAATTCAATGAGCTAGGTGAAAGGGAAGGTCGTGAAAACTATAAATTGCATTACTATAATCCTCCTGCACATCAATAATTAACAGACACAGGCAAAATTGTTCACAAAAAGCCATTATACATGAGCCTTCACTGTATAACAACAGTCAATCTGCAAAGAAAATCAAATAATTGAAAGAAGGCCACTCAAATATCGCTTTGATATATTAAGTATATCAAATAGTTTATCAATCTCAAATGTGTTACTAATATACATGCAATAGGACAATAGGCTTGTGGCGTTCAGTTTTGTAGGTGTTGCTGATGGTTCCTTAATATGCCGATAGATGTCGCGCGTGTCAGTACTTTTCAACGTGTAATGATACTTTTCAACGTGTAATGTCCTGTCATGCGTTTCAGGGTTCTTAGACGTATTTAGTAATATTAAATACAAAACAATAGTTGTTAGTTAGTGAAAAGTGCAAATAATCATTGCGGTTTAACTCATGAATACGTAATAATATTTATCGTTGTCCCAGTGGCGGCGCCAGGATTTTTTCGATGGACTGCTGAGGGGGCTAAGGAACAAGTTGTGGGGGCTTGGTGAAACATGAAGAGCTACACTCAAGCGCTGCCTACATTGTTATAATAAGGGACTGGGACAATCAAATAGGAGTGCAATGTACCCCTGGATAAAATAGAGTTGTAGGCACTGGAGAAAAGTGACATTGGGGGTTCTCTTATATCCGGGGAAAATTACATTTATAGTATAGAAGACGGGCCCCAAAAATACTCTCTTATAACCTGAGTTCTCTTATATCCGGGGTACAACATAATAAATATAAAACCACCTTTAGATTAAAATGAAATATCATGCACTTAGGAAAATAAAGCTTCATTTACAGTGGTAAGAAATTTTAATGTCAATGATTATGATTTTTAGGGGGGCTTAGGGGGGGCTTGACATATTTTGGGGAGCTGCAGCCCTCAAAGCCACCCTTGACGCCACTACTGCGTTGTTTTATGAAACTTTGTCGCTTTCTGCATCGGTCAGACAGGTTCAAGCACTGTTGCAGAAGTTAATCTGCCCATAACATTTGAATAATTCACACATTTGCACGTGGTACGGCAGAGCATACCTAAAACAGCAGTTTTCAACAGCATCAGCTCTATATAAGTTTGCCACCTTTTTTGCGGCCTGTGCTCTGTCAAACTGTGGCTGCTTTGGTCTGAAAAAATAACAGAAACAGCAACATGCTCTCATTTCCAGCCTATGTCAGTTCATGTGTGTTTGTGTGGGGGGGAAAGGGGGTGCTCTGGTGCTGAGGAAAAGAGCAAAAAACCGAAGAGGGTGGAGAAGTGAGAAATACTCGTACTATACGGGCCGACTGCAGAACGCGATAGAGACTGGCGTAGACGAATGTAGTGTGCAGATATGCAAATGACTGCATCGAACAGGCGGGTTTTTCTGCCGACTTTCCACCACATCATCTACACACACACACACACACACACACACACACACACACACGTACAAGAGTAGAGGGCAGAGGAGAGAAAGAGTAGAGAGCGAGACACAGCTCTAGTTCTTTGTCCCGTGCCCTGACTATGATAGATTGCCTACACTGCATTGCAAATGGCGTGTTCGCATATATATACACACCCTCACACAGCCACCCTTGCGCATCACACACACACACACACACATGCACACACACACACACACACACGCATGCACATACACGTGCGCACCGACACACATACACAGTGAAACGCACAGATTGTCCACGAACAACTGGAACAGATGGAGAAGTGCAAGCAGACATAGACCAAGAAAGGAGAGGAAAGGAAACAGATCTGCCTCCCTATAGCAGCGACCCATTAGCTGTTCGTCCTATAGCTTGTCCACTGGATGACCCAGCATAGAACAAGAGCAAAAAGACAGAGAAGTGAATAGAAATGTTAACCGCGTGAACATGGCATTGTTCTCAGTGGGCAGTCGAGTTCGGAAGGACATCTGACATCTTTGTGAAGTTCATCTCAATCTATTTGCCGACTCACCGAGTCAAATCCAGCGGACAATGTACACACACACACACACACACACACACACACACGCACACATAGTCAGACGATACGAGAAACAGGGAGGTAATCTAAATGTCATCAGAATCATTGTTCTCGCGTCGAGAATGGAGGGAAGAGAACAAAGACATTACTTGCCAGCCTAAGTTGGCGGTTAGCTTACAGACAGGTCAGGTGTCAATCGGGAATGCACCTATCTGATGATTAGCATAACTAGACATTTTGCAAAGATTGAAAACTGCACGGCGGCAATCCAATTTAATCCAGTTTAATCTCGTTTGTCTGAATCAGAATGAATCTGTGCACGCGTGTGTATGTATGTGTGTGTGTGTGTGTGTCTTTGTCAAGTTGTATGCACATTTGAGTGCGCCTTCCAAGACACTATCGCATAAATTATCATCGTGGATTTTTTACCATGGTTCTAATCAACACCATTCTTGTTCGGGCGGCAAAAATTCGCAATGTGCGGCGCCATATATATTGTATTCACAAATCTCAAAGACCATCGTAATCACTGCCATTACAAACACATTCGATCAGGTGCCCCTTCAAATCGTGCGTGTGCTTAAATGAGCGAATTATCCATGCTCCTCTTTCCCAGCTTGTGTGTGTGTGTGTGTGTGTGTGTGTGTGTGTGTGTGTGTGTGTGTGTGTGTGTAAGCGAGTGGTACGCTGTGATAGCCCGATCTATGCACTTTTTCCCCGTGTAAGCTGCATTAAATCATGTTGCACACAAGATCGCTCTACGCTCACTCATGACCTGACACAAAAATTCCACATAAGTACACACACACACACACACACACACATACATACACACATCCCAGCTATTATATACAATGTGTGTAAGCGTGTGTGGGTGTGTGCTTACTAGAAAAATCAAATCTGAGTTCGCTCCAGTGGCTTGCGTCAGTGATGTCGTGTCAGTGGTGTCGTGTCAGTGGTGTCGTGTCAGTGGTGTCGTGTCAGTGGTGTCGTGTCAGTGGTGTTGTGTCAGTGGTGTCTTGTCAGTGGTGTCGTGTCAGTGGTGTCGTGTCAGTGGTGTCGTGTCAGTGGTGTCATGTCAGTGATGGCTTGTGTCAGTGGTGTCGTGTCAGTAGTGGTTGCTGTCAGTGGTTTCGTGTCAGTGGTGTCGGATCAGTAGTATCGTGCCAGTGGTGTCATGTCAGTGGTGTTGTGTCAGTGGTGTCATGTCAGTGATGGCTTGTGTCAGTGGTGTCGTGTCAGTGTTGTCGTGTCAGTGGTGTCGTGTCAGTGGTGTCGTATCAGTGGTGTCGTGTCAGTGGTGTGGTGTCAGTGGTGTCGTGTCAGTGGTGTGGTGTCAGTGGTGTCGTGTCAGTGGTGTCATGTCAGTGGTGTCGTGTCAGTGGTGTCGTATCAGTGATGTCGTGTCAGTGGTGTGGTGTCAGTAGTATCGTGCCAGTGTTCTCGTGTCAGTGTTGTCTTGTCAGTGGTGTTGTGTCAGTGGTGTCATGTCAGTGATGGCTTGTGTCAGTGGTGTCGTGTCATTGGTGTCGTGTCAGTGGTAGCGTGCCAGTGGTGTCATGTCAATTGTGTCGTGTCAGTGGTGTCATGTCAGTGGTGGCTTGTGTCAGTGGTGTAGTGTCATTGGTGTCGTATCAGTGGTATCGTGTCAGTGGTGTCATGTCAGTGGTGTCGTGTCAGTGATGTCGTGTCAGTGGTGGCTTGTGTCAGTGGTGGCTTGTGTCAGTGGTGGTATGTCAGTGGTGTCGTGTCATTGATGTCGTGTCGGTGGTGTCGTGTCAGTGTTGTCGTGTCAGTGGTGTCGTGTCAGTGGTGGTTTGTGTCAGTGGTGTCGTGTCAGTGGTGTCAGGTCAGTGGTGTCGTGTCAGTGATGTAGTGTCAGTGGTGTCGTGTCAGTGGTGGTTTGTGTCAGTGGTGTCGTGTCAGTGGTGTCGTGTCAGTGGTCTCATGTCAGTGGTGTCGTGTGAGTAGTGTTGTGTCGGTGGTGTCATGTCAGTGGTGACGTGTCAGTAGTGTTGTGTCAGTGGTGTCGTGTCAGTGGTGTCGTGTCAGTGGTGTCATGTCAGTGGTGTCGTGTCAGTGGTGCCATGTCAGTGATGTAGTGTCGGTAGTGTTGTGTCAGTGGTGTCGTGCCAGTAGTGTTGTGTCAGTGGTGCCATGTTAGTGGTGCAGTGTCAGTAGTGTTTTGTCAGTGGTGTCGTGTCAGTAGTGTCGTGTTAGTGGTGTCATGTCAGTGGTGGCTTGTGTCAGTGGTGTCATGTCAGTGGTGTTGTGTCAGTGGTGTCGTGTCATTGGTGGAGTGTCAGTGGTGTCGTGTCAGTGGTGTCATGTCAGTGGTGGCTTGTGTCAGTGGTGTCGTGTCAGTGTTGTTGTGTCAGTGTTGTCGTGTCAGTGGTGTAATATCGATGGTGGCTTGTCAGTGGTGTCGTGTCAGTGGTGTCGTTTCAGTGGTGTCATGTCAGTGGTGTCGTGTCAGTGGTGTCGTGTCAGTAGTGTTAGTGTCAGTGGTGTCGTGTCAGTGGTGTCGTGTCAGTGGTGTCATGTCAGTGGTGTCCTGTCAGTAGTGTCATGTCAGTGGTGTCGTGTCAGTGGTGTTGTGTCAGTGGTGTCATGTCAGTGGTGTCCTGTCAGTAGTGTCGTGTCAGTGGTGTCATGTCAGTGGTGTCATGTCAGTGGTGGCTTGTGTCAGTGGTGGAGTGTCGGTGTTGTTGTGTCAGTAATGTTGTGTCAGTGGTGTCATGTCAGTGGTGTCGTGTCAGTGGTGGATTGTCAGTGGTGTGATGTCAGTGGTGTCGTGTCAGTGGTGTCGTGTCAGTGGTGTCGTGTCAGTGGTGTCACGTCAGTGGTGGCTTGTCAGTGGTGTGGTGTCAGTGTTGTTGTGTCAGTAATGTTGTGTCAGTGGTGTCGTGTCGGTGGCGGAGGTCGAATATTCATAGACCAGCGGTGATTTACGACTTGTGTCTGCGACGGAGCGCCGCGGCCCAGGGGAGAGCTGCATCCCTTGACTAGCACAAGGGCGCTCCCCTACACGCCAGCACAGAAAGCCAGCCGACAATCAAAATGGCCGCCGTCCGGACACAAAGTATTCCATAGTGTGTTCTACCAATGATCTACCTCGAACCTCACACGAACCGCTCCAGTGTATATATGTGTATATACACTGTTTGTGTATAACTGTGTGTATCTGTATATATGTGTATATACACTGTTTGTGTATAACTGTGTATGTGTGTATATGCTAATGCAGAATTGAGTCAAAGAGATACATTTACTTTGAGCTTTATTCCTTCTAAACTTCGAGTATTATTCCTTCTAATAGTAAGCGAGTCAAGCATGTCACTTTCATATCATCCTGCCTCAGCTGTTTGAAAAACTGGGACTTGAATTCGACATACACTTTCGTTGCATCCACCACTACAGGCAAATATATTAATCAAAATTATAAATTGTGCGTTGTTACCAAATATTGACGATATTTGAGTGTTGTGATGATTTTGAATTACCTTGACGGGAAACATGTAAAGTTTTCATATTAGACTGACAAAAATGGCATGTCTGCGATATGATAATTCAATGGGGCACAACAAACGGCGATGCCGAAATCAGGTGCTAATTGCTTGCTGTTTAAATGGACCATCAATGAAAGTGAAAGAGGCTCATAAAGTTGTTGGGGATGTAGCGGAAAGGAAGAGTATGTTGGCCGACAAAGTATGGATGGTGCGCGGCGGCGGCGGAGGTCGGGAAA